>JAIUZE010004015.1:0-10073 GCA_022085475.1 Heliosperma pusillum
CTTCTTGTATAGATCATTGGTTTTCTCTATTTGTTTTCTGACTGACTCATGGAGTTTTAGCATTTGTTCCACCCTTTTCTTGGCATCATAGTGGATCTCTGACCTGCACACATTAGACAAATTCAAAGGCATTAAGGGGTTAGTACCATAGACCACTTCAAAGGGGGAGTGGCTTGTGGCTGCTGATGGAGCTCTATTGAAAGAGAACTCTGCTTGAGCTAGCTTTAAGTCCCAATCCTTGAGGGATCTGCTGACTATACACCTCAAGATCCTTCCCAAGGTCTTGTTGGTCACCTCAGTTTGTCCATCTGTTTGAGGATGATGGGAGGTACTAAACAACAACCTATTGTTAAGCAGCTTCCACAATGTTCTCCAGAAATGACTCATAAACTTTGTGTCTCTGTCAGATACAATAGTTCTTGGAACTCCATGTAACCTCACCACCTCATCAAGGTATAGCTCTGCTACACTCACACCATCCTCAGTTTTCTTACAAGCAATGAAATGTGCCATCTTGCTGAACCTATCCACAACCACCATGATAGAATCTTTCCCTCTTGTTGTCCTAGGCAATGCTACTATGAAATCCATGCTTACATCTTCCCAAGGCCTACATGGGACAGGTAAGGGGGTGTAAGGCCCTGCTTGAAATGAACTCTTGGCCTTTTGACAAACTCCACACCTTCTGAGCACTATTTGGACCTCTCCCATCATCTTAGGCCAGTAGAATTGATCCTGCAGTATGTCCACAGTTTTCTGAACCCCAAAGTGTCCTCCAAGGCCACTTCCATGTACCTCCTTGATCAATAGACTCCTATAAGATCCTCTGGGAACACACAGCTTGTTTCCCTTGAACAAGAATCCATTTTGCAGAGTGTAAGGTGAATCAATGGTCCTTGTTCCCTCTTTATGTGCTAACCAATCTTCTGCAAAGTCTGGATCTTCCTGATACATATCCTTCATGAACTCAAATCCAAGAACCCTTTGCACCATGGTTGATAGCAGAGTGTATCTTCTAGACAAAGCATGAGCTACCACATTTTGTTTTCCTTCTTTGTACTTGCTAGAAAAGGTGAATGACTGGAGGAACTCCACCCATTTAGCATGCCTGTGACTGAGCTTATGTTGACCTCCTATGTATTTCAATGCCTCATGATCAGAGTGTAGGACAAAAGGATTGGGCTTCAGGTAATGACTCTAATGCCTTAGAGCCCTGACAAGAGCATAGAACTCTTTATCATATGTAGAATAGTTCAGCTTGGCACCACTTAGCTTTTCACTAAAGTAGGCAACAGGTTTCTTCTCTTGGATGAGGACAGCTCCAATTCCCACTCCACTTGCATCACATTCAACCTCAAATAGGCAGTTAAAGTCTGGCAACCTGAGGATAGGTGCACTGCACAAGAGTTTCTTCATGTGTTTGAAAGCCTGCAAAGCATTCTCAGTCCAAGTGAACTCTCCCTTCTTCATGCATTCAGTGAGGGGTGCTGCAATAGTGCTGAAATTCTTAATGAATCTTCTGTAGAAGGATGCTAAGCAATGGAATCCTCTTACTTCTGTGATATTCCTAGGAACAGGCCAAGACTGGTAAGCAATGATCTTATCTAGATCAACTGAAATGCCTCTACCAGACACCACATATCCTAGAAACTTGACTTCTTCAGTCATGAAGGTGCATTTCTCAAGCTTTCCAAAGAGCTTACTCTCCTTAAGTATTTCAAACACAATTTCAAGGTGCCTCAAGTGATCATCCCTGCTCTTGCTGTAGATGAGAATATCATCAAAGTAGACCACCACAAATCTCCCTAGGCAAGGCCTAAGCACTTCTGTCATTAATCTCATGAAGGTACTTGGGGCATTTGACAGGCCAAAGGGCATGACAAGCCACTCATAAAGGCCATGCTTTGTTTAGAAGGCTGTCTTCCACTCATCTCCTTCCCTGATCCTCAATTGATGGTAACCTTGCCTCAAATCAATCTTAGAAAAGAACCTTGAACCACTCAGCTCATCCAACATGTCATCAAGTCTAGGTATAGGGAACCTGTACTTGACTATGATGTTATTGATAGCTCTGCTATCTATGCACATCCTCCAAGTCCCATCCTTCTTAGGAACCAACAATGCAGGCACAGCACAAGGGCTTAATGACTCCCTTACAAACCCTTTACTCATCAACTCTCCAACTTGCTTCTGCAGCTCTTGTGTAGCCTTAGGATCACATCTATAGGCTGATCTATTAGGTAGCACAGACCCTGGCACAAGGTCTATCTGGTGTTCAATTCCTCTTAAAGGGGGTAAGCCATCAAGAAGTTCCTCTGGGAACACTTCCTTGAACTGATCAATGAGGGGCTTAATTTCTGCAGGGATTACCTTAGACTCCCCTTCCTGAACTTCCTTTGATAGCAGCATCAATATAGGTTGCTCTTTAGTACATTCTTTGACCATTGCTGATTCAGATAGAAACAAGACTCCACTAAAATCTTCAGCCATACTAGGACTCCCATAGCTCTTCTGATGTGGTGGCAAGGGGGCTAATGTCACCTTCCTGCTCCCATGCTTGAAGGAATAGGTGTTGCTTCTTCCTTGGTGTATGGAGTTTTTATCAAACTCCCATGGCCTTCCTAATAACAAGTGACAGGCATCCATTGGAACCACATCACACAATACTTCATCCTTGTACACACTTCCAATGGAGAAAGGGACCATACATTGCTTATCCGCCTTAACCTCTGCTCCCTTACTCAGCCACCTTAACTTATAGGGGTGAGGGTGATCTTGAGTGCTCAACTTCAGCTTATCAACCATAGTAACAGAGGCCACGTTGGTACAACTACCTCCATCTATAATAAGGTTACAAACCCTCCCTTGTATGGTACATCTGCTCCTGAAAATGAGGGACCTTTGATCCTCCTCCAAAGGTATCTGTTGTGAATGCATTACTCTCCATAGGACCAAGCTGTGGCCTGTGTCAGGGAGTGCCACTATTGCCTCCTGACTAGACTCTTCTTCCTCACTCACCACTTCTTCAACCTCAGGCTCATCCCTCTCATACTCAACTAGACCCTCTTTCTCCCAAGCCTCAACCTCCATTATAGTTAAGGTCTTCTTAGAAGGGCAATCCTTCCTGAAATGTCCATAGCCTTGACATTGGAAGCACCTAATTCTGTTCTCAGTCAATGAAGTGCTTGGCTTTTGACCCATGATGCCCTTTCCCTTGTCTAAGGTAGGTGGGGGTGCTGTCTTAGGGGTATCCATGGTTCTCAACCTACTATAAGGTCTGGTTTGAAAAGGCCTAACAGATTTTGGTGTAACAGGCTTAGTCTTCCCTATCTTTTCAATTCACAGAGATAAGTTGACAACATCATCAAATGACCACAAAGGTTGTATCCTAACCTTGTTAGCAATGTTCTTATCTAGACCCTCTAAGTACCTAGCAATCCTTTGCTCAGGTTTCTCATTTATATCACACTGCATGGTGAGTTGTTCAAACTCTCTCAGATAAGATTCAACAGGTTTGTCTCCTTGTTTCAACTTAGACAATTTGATAAACAGATCCTGGGTGTAATCCTTAGCAACAAACTTGTCTAGCAGTTTCTTTTTCAGTTTAGTCCAAGACTTGATGGTTCTTTCCCTTCCCTAGCCCTTAACCCTTTCATGGTTTCATACCAAAGAGAAGCATACCCTTTCAGTTTAAGGATGGCTACTTTAAAAGACTTAGAATCATTATATCCTTTGTACTCAAAGATCCTTTCTACTTCTCTTAACCATTCTAACAAATCATCAGGATTAAGACTACCAGAAAACTCAGGGATGTCTACCTTAAGATGCTTGTCTATGTGCCTGTGAATGGAAGCCCTGCTCCTTGTTGAGTCATCTGAGTCTGGATACTTTTCATCATCAGGTGGCCTTCCTCTGCCTCCTCCTTGGCCTCTTCCACGTCCTCTGCCTCTTCCTCCAGCAAACAACTGGTTGCCTATTACCTGATCCAGGGCTCTGTTTAGGGTGGTTACAATCCCAGCCAGGTCCTCCATCTTTGCTTCTACTCCTGCTAGTCTCTCTTCACTCATTGGGCTATTTTTGTGTTTTTAAATGTAGTTAGGGAAAATGAACTCACTAAGACTCGCAACCAAAGCTCTGATAACCAATTTGGAGTGTAAACTACTAAGGCTTGTGAGTTTAAGAGAA
The DNA here is from genome assembly GCA_022085475.1 of Heliosperma pusillum. Classification (NCBI taxonomy): domain Eukaryota; kingdom Viridiplantae; phylum Streptophyta; class Magnoliopsida; order Caryophyllales; family Caryophyllaceae; genus Heliosperma; species Heliosperma pusillum. Next base: position 4,186 of record JAIUZE010004015.1, read on the forward strand.
GTTTGACTAGGCTTACCTAAACTGAAAACAAACACAGACAGAAATGGAGGCTGTTTTAGAGAGAGTGACTTATATTAACTGAAATTCAAAGGATATGACTTAGAGAAGCTCCCCTACAGCATGGCACAAGAGAAGGGACTCAAAGACTAGTTCAGAGACAGGTTTAAAGTGTTACAGCAACGCACAAACACTCTAGACTTAGCCTCAACAGCAAGCAAGCTAATCACAGCAAAGAACAGATTTAACTTGACTCACAAAGCAAGACACTGATCAGACACCTTGAAGATGTATCAGGCTTGACTCAAACTACAGCTCTTAGCACAAGTTTGAAAGATTTGAGGGATTCTCAAAGTTAATTCATTCATTCAATTCTGACTAAAACAACATAAAACAACATACAAAGACCTCCTTATATAGGGAGGCTGATATCTTGTGAACCATTGGATGTACAAATCATCCAAGGGCCAGCTTAGGTTTTAAACTACTACAATAGACACTAATTAAGAGCCTCACAACAGGACGAGCTCAACAACTATAAAGTACAGACACAAAAGCATAGAAAACAGACTAATGCAAAAAGTAGTAAAGCAGCCTTTGGATCTTTCCTGAAATGGAATTCTGTTGTTCTTGTTGTCTCGCTACTTGCCCTGGATGTTTTGTTACTCCTTGGGACTCTCTACTCTTATTAGAACTTAGATAAAACCTGCCTTGGACGAGGACAAGTTGACTTAAACAAAAGGAAGCCAGAATCTGACTTTGTACCTTCTCTGCTTTAATGTTCACTGGACTCTAGCTTGGGGTGTTTGTTACTTGAGTTTTTGCTAGACTTCAAGAGGGGTTATCCTGGACAAACTTGTAGCTTGGGGGGTTGGCTTGATGGTAGGCCATGGTGGGGGTGGTTGAGATGCCCTGGTGTATCTCCTTGGTGCAGGGTTTGCTGATGGGTCTGCCTGGTTCTGAATGGCATTGTTTCTGTCTTGTGTGGGAAATGTGGATTGAGTTGGGGCTTGACATGGCTTGCTGAGCCCTGGACTATCTTCCTCAATATCTTGGCTTGGCCTGGCATGAGTTTGGCTTGTCATGGCTTGTTGTTTGGACCTTGTGACTCGAGCTTCCATCTGAGGGGATCTTGGGGTCAGGCTTGTCTTGTTTGTGGCTTGATCATCAAGGCCCCTTGGGTGAGCTCCTGCTGCAGCCTCCTCAGGTTGAAAAGGGTTTGACCTCAAGCCTGTGTCTTCCTCCCCCTCAGAGACTTCATAGAAGGGACTAAGATCTCCAACATTGAATGTTCCATGCACTGCATACTCTCCTGGTAGATCAATTCTGTAGGCATTAGGACCTATCTTCTCTATGACTTGAAAAGAACCATCTGCTCTTGGCTCTAGCTTATTATTTCTCTTGGAAGGGAACCTTTCTTTCCTTAGGTTGATCCATACTAAGTCTCCTGGTGCAAAGTCTTTCTTGATCTTAGGAACCTTGGCATTCTTTTTGTATAGATAATTGGTCTTCTCAATTTGTTTCCTGACTCATTCTTGGAGTTTTAGCATTTGTTCCACCCTTTTCTTGGCATCATAGTGGATCTCTGACCTGGACACATTAGACAAATTCAAAGGCATTAAGGGGTTAGTACCATAGACCACTTCAAAGGGGGAGTGGCCTGTGGCTGCTGATGGAGCTCTATTGAAAGAGAACTCTGCTTGAGCTAGCTTTAAGTCCCAATCCTTGAGGGATTTGCTGACTATACACCTCAAGATCCTTCCCAAGGTCTTGTTGGTCACCTCACTTTGTCCATCTGTTTGAGGATGATGGGAGGTACTAAACAACAACCTAGTGTTAAGCAGCTTCCACAATGTTCTCCAGAAATGACTCATAAACTTTGTGTCTCTGTCAGATACAATAGTTCTTGGAACTCCATGTAACCTCACCACCTCATCAAGGTATAGCTCTGCTACACTCACAACATCCTCAATTTTCTTACAAGCAATGAAATGTGCCATCTTGCTGAACCTATCCACAACCACCATGATAGAATCTTTCCCTCTTGTTGTCCTAGGCAATGCTACTATGAATTCCATGCTTACATCTTCCCAAGGCCTACATGGGACAGGTAGGGGGGTGTAAGGCCCTGCTTGAAATGAACTCTTGGCCTTTTGACAAACTCCACACCTTCTGAGCACTATTTGGACCTCTCCCATCATCTTAGGCCAGTAGAATTGATCCTGCAGTATGTCCACAGTTTTCTGAACCCCAAAGTGTCCTCCAAGGCCACTTCCATGTACCTCCTTGATCAATAGACTCCTATAAGATCCTCTGGGAACACACAGCTTGTTTCCCTTGAACAAGAATCCATTTTGCAGAGTGTAGGGTGAATCAATGGTCCTTGTTCCCTCTTTCTGTGCTAACCAATCTTCTGCAAAGTCTGGATCTTCCTGATACATATCTTTCATGAACTCAAAGCCAAGAACCCTTTGCTCCATGGTTGATAACAGAGTGTACCTCCTAGACAATGCATCAGCCACCACATTTTGTTTGCCCTCTTTGTATTTGCTAGAAAAGGTGAATGACTGGAGGAACTCCACCCACTTAGCATGCCTATGACTGAGCTTATGCTGGCCTCCTATGTACTTCAATGCCTCATGATCAGAGTGTAAGACAAAAGGCTTGGGCTTCAGTTAATGACTCCAATGCCTTAGAGCTCTGACAAGAGCATAGAACTCTTTGTCATATGTAGAATAGCTCAGCTTGGCACCACTTAGCTTTTCATTGAAATAAGCTACAGGTTTCTTCTCTTGGATAAGGACAACTCCAATTCCTACTCCACTTGCATCACATTCAACCTCAAATAGGCAATTAAAATCAGATAACCTGAGGATAGGTGCACTGCACAACAGTTTCTTCATGTATTTGAAAGCTTGCAAGGCATTCTCAGTCCAAGTGAACTCTCCTTTCTTCATACATTCAGTGAGGGGTGCTGCAATAGTGCTGAAGTTTTTAATGAACCTCCTATAGAAAGATGCTAGGCCATGAAATCCTCTTACTTCTGTGATATTCTTAGGAACATGCCAAGACTGAACTGCAATGATCTTATCTTGATCCACTGAAATGCCTCTACCAGACACCACATATCCTAGAAACTTGACTTCCTCAGTCATAAAGGTGCATTTCTCAAGCTTCCCAAAGAGTTTACTCTCCTTAAGTATCTCAAACACAGCCTCAAGATGCCTCAAATGATCATCCTTGCTCTTGCTGTAGATGAGAATATCATCAAAGTATACGACCACAAATCTCCCTAGGCAAGGCCTAAGCACTTCTATCATCAATCTCATGAAGGTACTTGGGGCATTTGACAGGCCAAAGGGCATAACAAGCCACTCATAGAGGCCATGCTTTGTCTTGAAGGTTGTCTTCCACTCATCTCCTTCTCTGATCCTCAATTGATGATAACCTTGCCTCAAATCAATCTTAGAAAAGAACCTTGAGCCACTCAGCTCATCCAACATGTCATCAAGCCTAGGTATAGGGAACCTATACTTGACTGTGATGTTATTGATAGCCCTGCTATCTATGCACATCCTCCAAGTCCCATCCTTCTTAGGAACCAACAATGCAGGCACAGCACAAGGGCTTAATGCCTCCCTTACAAACCCTTTACTCATCAACTCTCCAACTTGCTTCTGCAGCTCTTGTGTAGCCTTAGGATCACATCTATAGGCTGGTCTATTAGGTAGTACAGACCCTGGCACAAGGTCTATCTGGTGTTCAATTCCTCTTAAAGGGGGTAAGCCATCAGGAAGTTCCTCTGGGAACACTTCCTTGAACTGATCAATGAGGGGCTTAACTTCTGCAGGGATTACCTTAGACTCCCCTTCTTGGACTTCCTTTGATAGCAGCATCAATATAGGTTGCTCTTTAGTACATTCTTTGACCATTGCTGATTCTGATAGAAACAAGGCTCCACTAAAATCTTCAGCCATACTAGGACTCCCATAGTTCTTCTGATGTGGTGGCAAGGGGGCTAATGTCACCTTCCTGCTCCCATGCTTGAAGGAATAGGTGTTGCTTCTTCCTTGGTGTATGGAGCTTTTATCAAACTCCCATGGCCTTCCTAATAACAAGTGATAGGCATCCATTGGAACCACATCACACAATACTTCATCCTTGTACACACTTCCAATGGAGAAAGGTACCATACATTGCTTATCCACCTTAACCTCTGCTCCCTTACTTAGCCACCTCAACTTATAGGGGTGAGGGTGATCTTGAGTGCTCAACTTCAGCTTATCAACCATAGTAACAGAGGCCACATTGGTACAACTACCTCCATCTATAATAAGGTTACAAACCCTCCCTTATATGGTACATCTGCTCCTGAAAATGAGGGACCTTTGATCCTCCTCCAAAGGTATCTGTTGTGAATGCATTACTCTCCATAGGCCCAAGCTGTGGCCTGTGTCAGGGAGTGCCACTATTGCCTCCTGACTAGACTCTTCTTCCTCACTCACCACTTCTTCACCCTCAGGCTCATCCCTCTCATACTCAACTAGACCTTCTTTCTCCCAAGTCTCAACCTCCATTATAATTAAGGTCTTCTTAGAAGGGCAATCCTTCCTGAAATGTCCATAGCCTTGACATTGGAAGCACCTAATTCTGTTCTCAGTCAATGAAGTGCTTGGCTTTTGACCCATGATGCCCTTTCCCTTGTCTAAGGTAGGTGGGGGTGCTGTCTTAGGGGTATCCATGGTTCTCAACCTACTGTAAGGTCTGGTTTGAAAAGGCCTAACAGGTTTTGGTGTACTAGGCTTAGTCTTCCCTATCTTTTCAATTCTCAGAGATAAGTTGACAACATCATCAAATGACCACAGAGGTTGCATCCTAACCTTGTTAGCAATGTTCTTATCTAGACCCTCTAAGTACCTAGCAATCCTTCGCTCAGGTTTCTCATTTATATCACACTGCAAGGTGAGTTGTTCAAACTCTCTCAGATAAGATTCAACAGGTTTGTCTCCTTGTTTCAACTTAAACAATTTGATAAACAGATCCTGGGTATAATCCTTAGCAACAAACTTGTCTAGCAGTTTCTTTTTCAGTTTAGTCCAAGACTTGATGGGTTCTTTCCCTTCCCTAGCCCTTAACCCTTTCATGGTTTCATACCAAATGGAAGCATACCCTTTCAGTTTAAGGATGGCTACTTTAAAAGACTTAGAATCATTATATCCTTTGTACTCAAAGATTCTTTCTACTTCTCTTAACCATTCTAACAAATCATCAGGATTAAGACTACCAGAAAACTCAGGGATGTCTACCTTAAGATGCTTGTCTATGTGCCTGTGAATGGAAGCCCTGCTCCTTGTTGAGTCATCTGAGTCTGGATACTCTTCATCATCAGGTGGCCTTCCTCTGCCTCCTCCTTGGCCTCTTCCACGTCCTCTGCCTCTTCCTCCAGCAAACAACTGGTTGCCTATTACCTGATCCAAGGCTCTGGTTAGGGTGGTTACAATCCCGGCCAGGTCCTCCATCTTTGCTTCTACTCCTGCCAGTCTCTCTTCACTCATTGGGCTATTTTTGTGTTTTTAAATGTAGTTAGGGAAAATGAACTCACTAAGACTCGCAACCAAAGCTCTGATAACCAATTTGGAGTGTAAACTACTAAGGCTTGTGAGTTTAAGAGAAGTTTGACTAGGCTTACCTAAACTGAAAACAAACACAGACAGAAATGGAGGCTGTTTTAGAGAGAGTGACTTATATTAACTGAAATTCAAAGGATATGACTTAGAGAAGCTCCCCTACAGCATGGCACAAGAGAAGGGACTCAAAGACTAGTTCAGAGACAGGTTTAAAGTGTTACAGCAACGCACAAACACTCTAGACTTAGCCTCAACAGCAAGCAA
>JAIUZE010004016.1:0-18240 GCA_022085475.1 Heliosperma pusillum
ACCATTGTCCATTGGCATATGTGTTGTTTGTAATATTTAATCCTATTCCATATCAAAAATTGAGTAATTTGTACTAAAATTATTAAATTAAAATTACTTCATTAATATCGCCAAGTTCGTCATATATTTAATACGGAGTATGTTTAAACAAAAAAGATTTAGTAACTCATGTATTACGAGAAATAGAGATAAAACTTGATTAGTCAAAAATTAAATGAAGAATATAATAAGATAGATGGAATATTAAGGCTCTATAAGTCTATAACCACATATCAATACCGGTCTTAAGATCTTATAATACATTTCTAAGATTTAATTCAAATTTTCATATTTTCATATTCTATCATTTTATTCGCAAACTTTGTATATGAATTATAACATTCCAAGTTTCCGCATTGTTTATGTAATAAAATAAAAATTTAAATTAGCCATAAAGTTTGGAGTGTGATAATTTTGTACTTCTTCCACGAGGGAGAGAGTAAGATGGTAACTACATCATGCATCTAGAGAGTGTCTGAAGATGCATACGGATCAGATATATACTAAATTATCCCACTTATTGCTCAGAAAATACGAAAAAATTGTTCATGTTATCCCAAATAGTAATATTTGACCCGTCTTAAACTTAAAATTAATATCACCTGTGTTAAGCAAGATTTAGGTTGCCAAGTAACTATGAAGTCTGAACTAAAAGAACAAATATACTTCGTATGCACTCAGCTGGATGATATGATACCTGCAAATTCAGTCTAGGCATAACCCGGATTTTATTTCCTGCAAGCGTAAAGTTCAATGAGTAAGTCTTATTGAAGATGACCTATATTCGTTTTCGAATTCCCTTTCACAAGGAGTCAAGTGAGAAGACATGTGGGAAACTAAATGGATTTTCAATTGCCTTCCCACTTGCTTCGCTGATAGAGGGAATCTGACCTACGCTTTGTGTTGATGTACTTCCACAATACACACTTGGTGTAGGAAAAAAAGAAGATACTTTCAACTGGGTAATGATATCGGTGCCATTAATATTAAATATAAGCTTTTATTTCCTCTTTTAGGCTCTTAAATACAACCCAGTTGGTTGTATTTATCATTACCCTAAAATATATCACTTTATAAATGTTTTGTCTATTAACTACATACTAGTTTTACGCTATTCAGTCAAACCATTTTATACAAGATATTTTCCATCAAAGAAGAACCCGTAACAAATACAAAAATTTATAAATGTATATATGATACGATTAATTAATGGTTTTATTAAAGTAAAAATGTAAAATCCACCCCCGCCATTCAATGATTTTAATGAGCCTATTTCAGGTTTTTAAAATTTTTTAGTAACATTTTATTTTTAGGTGTCACAATTAAAATCCAATTAAACTTATATGTATTGTTTTTTTATTTATTACTAGTTTAAACCCGTGCAAAAAATGCACGGGTCCTAATTATAAGAGCTATTATTGGATTAAAGAGTATATAAATGAGTTTTATTCAAACGTTGTGCTAATAAATAAGACATAAAATAATTTCCCTAACCGGGCATGAAACTTAATCTCGTGTTGATAAAAGCATATTTGGCCTAATTTACTTAATATAAATTTTTGTTTCACAAGAATAAATTGTATGATTAAGTTTTGGTTTTTCATTAACTATAAATCTATATGACTAAGTTTTGTTTTCTTAACTTCCTTATATTTTATAAGATTTCTATAATTTTTAGAGTGATTTTTTTGTATGAATTTTAGTGTAAAATTTTTTCCTTAGACGTATATAATAAATTATTATAAATCAAAACCAAACTATTTTCATTTATAATTTAGTTTTATTCATAGATTAAAATCAAATTGTTTAAAAAAAATAGATTTGTATGAAAGTGTAACTAATTAGCATAATAAAGGTGAGGAGGAGGGAGGGTAATTAATTAATAGGAAGGAGAGTGGGTGGGGCCAATTATTTTTTTATTCATTAATTTCATCAACCAATAGAAACATCTTAAATGTTTTAGCTTTTATATAAAGTAGATATTATCTCTATCCCGGTCAATTGTTGTTCTATTTATTTTTAGGGTATCTCAATCAATTATTAGACTTTCTATATTTGGAAGAATTTAAGAGTAATTTGATCACCCAATGATACTATTGTCCACTTGTCATCCACTTAGTGAAACCATTGTGACAAAATTAAAGGACAACAATTGACCGGGACGGAGAGAGTAATATTTTGAGTTTAACATTTATATAAAGGCACTTAGATGTTTTTCAATAAAGCTCGTAAAATATACATATAAACTCAACTTTTTCATTATAAAGCTCCAAATGTATACTACCAGTTGTATACAACTGGTTATCTAGTCTACTATGTAATAACTTCAAGTTGTATAAAACTGTTATATATTCTACAATTTGAAAACTTTATAACATAATTTTAATAACTTTAAAACATACAAGTGTATCAACTTAAAGTTATTAAAATATACAATTAGTTGTATAAAACAAAATTTAACTTTATAACATACAAGTGTATCAAATTAAAGTTATTAAAATTTTGTTTTATTCACCTATCATCTCCGGGGTGCTTTGCCCTTCTTCCTTTGTTTTTACACAAAAGTCATTTGAAGTGTATCAAATTATCAATATCAATCATTTATCTTTTATTCTATTACGGTCTCTTTATGACCAAGTAATGTGAAAGGCCAAAAGCCTAGGTGGAAAAGTCAAGAGACTAGCTTGTGCTCTATTTATTCATTTCCTAAAGATAATAGAACACACTTCTTCCGCTTCCTTCCTTCAACATGGTATCAGGCAGGTATTTTTTTCCCCAAAATAAACCCATTATCCTCTAAACCAAACAACCACAAAAACAATCCTCCGCCTTCATGCCTTTTGACGAACAAACCCACGAGCCAATCAAGCTCGATTTTTCGAACCCATACTACCTTGGCTCTCATGATATTCCCGGAGCCAAGATTTCTAACGTTATTTTACACCGTGATAACTACGATGATTGGAAAAATTCGATGAAGATGTCGTTAAAAGCACGACGTAAATACGGATTTGTTGATGGCTCAATTACAAAGCCCACCGATATATTTTATCTCGAAAATTGGGAAGTTGTCCATTGTACAATAGTACAATGGATTCGCAATTCCATTGATCAATCGCTGCTGGAAACGGTATCCTATGTTGAGGATGCTTCCGTGCTTTGGTCCGAACTGGAAGGTCAGTTTTCGGTGGTTGACGGGTCCAAAATTCACGGTTTGAAGACTCAATTGCACGACTGCCGCCAACTCAAAGGTATGGATGTTATCACCTATTTCGGTAAACTTAAGTCGCTTTGGGACTCTCTTATAGTCCATGAACCGCCGTTTGCTTGTAAGTGCGTTAAGTGCGAGTGTGGTATTGCTATTAAACGAATGGATAACGAGCGTCTTAATCAATTTTTTATGGGTCTTGATTTATCCCTTTATGCTAATACTCGTTCACAGCAGTTCCAATTGGATCTGTTACCTTCCCTTAGTCGGGCATATCAAATTGTCCTTCAGGAAGAACGCCTCCGTGCCCCTGTTGACTCGTTCCTAAATGTTTCTGTTGTGGCTGCCTTTGCCACTCCTGGTCACGCTCGTCCTCCTGTCGACTGGCGAGTTTTGCGTGATAAGGAGCGTGGTGAGCGGCGACAATTTTTTTGCATCTACTGTGATACTCGTGGGCACGAAGTCGCTAATTGCTATATTAAAAATCAAAAGTTTCCTGATTGGTGGGGTGATAAGCCTCGGACTCTGGCTGAACTCCGCCGTGTACGGTCTGGTTTGTCGCGCGGGTCTGGGCAGCTTGTTGCTGGCTCAGGTTCTGCTCCCAGCCGTGCTCCTGCTGCCACTACCACTGCTCCGGTTCAGGCTAATCTTGTGACCGCTGGTGTCTCCACCAATTTCGTTGCCGCTGATCGATTGAGTGGTATGTCTTCTTGGATTTTAGATACTGGTGCTTCCAATCACGTCACCGGAAATCTGTCGTGTTTGGAAGCCCATCGTGTTATTCCTTCTCGTCCTATTGGGCTGCCCAATGGTCACCAGGTTCTTTCCACAATAATGGGTTCGGTTTTTATTAGTGACAAGCTTATCTTGGATAATGTTTTGTATGTTCCGAGTTTATCTTGTAATCTTATTTCCGTCTCACAACTTGCCTCCACTTATGACTATATTTTTGAATTTGCTAAAAGTTCCTGTTTTATTCAGGACCGTACCTTGAGGACGACGATTGGAGTAGGTGAGCTGCGGGATGGACTCTATTGGATTTGTGCGGGTGCGCGGAAAACGGTGGTGCATTCTATGAGTAATACGGATTTCCTTGCTCTCTGGCATCGACGTCTTGGTCATCCGTCTCATAAAGCTGTCAGCGCTATGCCTTTTATGAGTGGTTTTAATAATAAGCAGTCCGTCTTTGAAACCGTATGTGAAACATGTCATTTGGCAAAACAACATCGTAGTAGCTTTGTTTTGAATAATAAGCGTGCTTTGGACAAATTTGAATTAATCCATTGTGATCTTTGGGGTCCTTATCGCATTGCTTCCTCTTGTGGTGCCAAATTTTTTTTAACAATTGTCGATGATTATTCCCGTGCCACTTGGGTTTATTTGCTACTTGATAAGACGGAAGTAACTGACATGTTTATGAATTTTATCTCTATGGTTGCCACTCAATTTTCTAAAACTGTCAAATGTGTCCAAAGTGATAATGAGACTGAATTCAATTGTATGGCTGGATATTTTTTCCAAAAAGGGATACATTTTCAGACATCTTGTGTTGGCACGCCTCAACAAAATGGTCGTGTCGAACGTAAGCACCGTCATATCTTGAATGTTGCGAGGGCTTTTCTCTTTCAAGCTCATTTGCCTAAAACTTTTTGGGGTGAGTGCGTGCTTACTGCCGTCTACTTAATTAATCGTACTCCCTCTGCTTTGCTTGATAATTTGACTCCCTATGAGTGCCTTTTTGGTGTTACCCCGTCTTACACCAATTTGAGAGTTTTTGGGTGCCTTTGTTTTGCCCATAATCAAAATACCCATGGTGATAAGTTTGAAAAACGCGGTCGAAAATGCGTTTTCGTTGGTTACCCACACAACAAGAAAGGTTGGAAGTTGTATGACCTTGAGATGGAAATTTTTTTCGTGTCCCGTGATGTTGTGTTCCATGAGAATTTCTTTCCTTTCGCCTCTTCTATCTCTTCGTTACCCCCTACGGATCCCAGTCCCCAATTTGATGCTCCTTTTAATGGGTCCGTTGATGAGAGTTGGACCACCACTCAGAGGGGGTCCACTAATACCACACTGGTTGGGGCTTCTTCTGGTGGTTCTTGTACGGATGGAGTGGGTACTGAGAATGACAATAATGTACACATTGATGCTGAGCTTGGCCGTGGTCGCCGACAAAAATTTCCTAACTCACGACTGTGTGGTTATGTTCTCGGCACCGCACAAAATCCATCCTCGCGCTCACCGAGTCCATCTTCGTCACCCTTAGGTACTCCTTATTCTTTAGCAAATTATGTTGATTGTGCTTCTTTTTCGGAGAAACATCGCCATTTCCTTGCAGCTATTACTTCACATGATGCACCACCCACTTTTAAAGAGGCCATTCGCGATGAAAAGTGGTGTGCGGCAATGAAGGATGAGATCGACGCTCTTGAACACAATGAAACATGGGAGCTTACCGATCTTCCTTCTCATAAAAAGGCTCTCGGGTGTCGTTGGGTGTATAAAATTAAGTACAATTCCGATGGTACTCTTGAGCGTTTCAAAGCCCGCCTTGTGGTTTTTGGTAATCATCAAGTAGAAGGCTTAGATTATGGGGAGACTTTTGCTCCGGTAGTCAAAATGGTCACAATTCGAGCCTTCTTATCTGTTGCTGCTGTCAAAGATTGGGATTTGCATCAAATGGATGTACACAATGCCTTTTTACATGGTGATTTGAACGAAGAGGTGTATATGAAACTTCCACCTGGTTTTAGTCGTGGCAAGGAGGGCAAGGTTTGTCGTTTGAAGAAATCTTTGTATGGCTTACGTCAAGCTCCTCGTTGTTGGTTTGCCAGGCTTGCTGCTTCGCTCCGTGATTACGGTTTCACTCAGTCTTATTCTGATTACTCACTATTCTCTTACTCGCATAATGAGGTTCGTCTATATATCCTTATTTATGTTGATGACCTCGTTATTGCGGGAAATGATGCTTCCGCTATCTCTGTTTTCAAAACATATTTGGGAAATTGCTTTCATATGAAAGATTTGGGGACACTTAAGTACTTTCTCGGTATTGAAGTGGCTCGTAGTGCCGAGGGAATTTATCTTAGTCAGCGTAAATATGCACTTGATATTATCTCTGAGGCTGGCTTACTTGGAGCTAAACCCGCCGTGACCCCACTTGAACAAAATCATCAACTTGGGCTCGCGGGAGGGGCGGTTCTTGACGACATTGAGGCCTATCGACGTCTTGTTGGTCGTCTTGTCTATCTTGCAGTTACACGTCCCGATCTTTCTTATGCGGTGCATATTCTTTCCCGTTTTCTTCATCAACCACGACAAGAACATTTAGCAGCTACCTTGCGCGTGGTTCTTTATTTGAAAGGGAGTCCGGGTCAGGGAATACTTTTGCGATCTGACAGTGATTTTGTCGTCTCTGGTTGGTGTGATTCTGATTGGGCCGGTTGCCCTCTGACCCGTCAGTCGACTACTGGATGGTTTGTTTTCCTTGGTGGGTCACCAATTTCTTGGAAGACAAAGAAACAAACCACTGTTTCCCTTTCCTCTGCCGAGGCTGAATACAGGTCCATGACCGTCGTGTTGTGCGAGTTGAAATGGTTACGGGGCCTTCTGTTTAGTTTGGATGTTTCCGTTCCCTTGCCTATGAAACTCTTCTGTGATAGTCAGTCTGCTATACACCTTGCTCACAATCCGGTTTTTCACGAACGTACTAAACACATTGAGATCGATTGCCATTTTGTTCGGGATGCGATAATCGAGGGATTAATTACTACGACACATGTTTCTACCGATGAGCAACTTGCCGATATTTTTACCAAAGCCTTAGGTGTGAAACAATTTTTTTATATTTTCCGCAAGCTGGACATTCTTGATCTACATGCTCCAGCTTGAGGGGGGTATTACGGTCTCTTTATGACCAAGTAATGTGAAAGGCCAAAAGCCTAGGTGGAAAAGTCAAGAGACTAGCTTGTACTCTATTTATTCATTTCCTAAAGATAATAGAATACACTTCTTCCGCTTCCTTCCTTCAACACATTCACCAAAAAAAAAAAAATTTATCTTTCTTTACTTTCTTCTGTTTTGTATTAAGAGTATTAGTAAATAAATCACATACTCCCTCCGTCCCAATAAATAGTTACCCTTACTTTATTTGTCTCTAACAAAATAAAGCAGTGTAAGCAATTTATTGGACAGAGGAAGTGACACACAATCATATATTGAAGCCGTACTAAAGCATATGCAGATATGCATAAAATTCAAATCACTTTACCTTCTAAAATATTTTGAACAACAATTGGAACAATTTTGCCGGAGTATGAGTCTCCGGCAATATATAGAGAACTTTTGGTGAATTTCGGATGCTTGATAAGCCACTGCATAAATACAAACAATGTGAGCATAATAATATTTATCCCATCCCTCAATAACTAAAAAAATAAGTGAGTTAGAAATTTTTCCCGCTCAAATATCTAAATAACGATTAGGTGGCCTTCTTTAAATGAGCAATCTATAAAAATGCATTATGTAGAAATTAGGCTCACATTTGCTTGTATCATCTCTAGACTTTAATACTAAAATACGTGGAGTATGAATGTTGCTACGCATAAAATAAAGGATCATTTTCGAGTAGTAGTAAATGATTTTTGTACATAAAAGATTATCTCACGGTGTAAGACCATTTTAATCTATAATTTGTGCTATTAAAAATGGTATATGACGTATACAATGGCAAATTGGTTTTCGTAGGGTCTTATATATAAAGTTGGTTTTTATAAAATTACTCTACAAAAAAGTTGGATATGATAAATTGCAATGGAATATAATTTTTTTAGAATAAATTTTAGGGTAAGACGGGGAGTACCAACCTCATGTCCGATTGACGATAACATTGTAAATGATGGAGATATTGGCGCTATAATCTAAATACTGTAAACAATAGATAGCAGATAAAAAAAGAAAAGCAAATGCAAGATAGTCTTATGCAAAATGACCTAAATAAATGGTACAAAGTAATATTTATAAAAGAAAACCTTAGTAAATACACAAAATCTCATTGAATACGGACATAATCCGTTTTTAATGAAAACCTCTTACAAGAGCAACTGAGAGGGTAAGTAGGACTATGCAATCTCACTTGGGAGACCCTCCCACTTGATCTTTATGAGAGGTTTTCATAAAGACGGACTATTTCCGTCTTCAATGAGACGTTTGATAGTAAACAAAGGTAAGAGAAGAATAGAATGAACTTACTTTCCTCAAGAAATCATAAATATGAGTTGATTGCAAAGTATCACTACTGTAATATCCTTCAAAAGTGGTTGCATAAGAGAATCCTGTGCCCACGGGAGTGTCTAAAAATATTATGCTGGCTATCTGCACATAAACAATTATATCATCACTGTTTGTCAAGTTTTATAATGACTATATTTGTCGTTTCATCACAAAACAAATTCTAGTAGGCTAAAAGACAAAGAAGATCAACACAAAAACACGTTCTAATCAATTTGATTTTATACGTGACATCTTCAGACTTTCGATTGTAGTTTAATTATCATATTTTAATTCTCTTTCGTAGACACATTTTACTTTTTTATGGACTTTTTTTTTTGTTATAGTTTTCCACCGCCTACTCTTCACAAGAAAACTCATTTTTCCATTCCTCTAAGATAGCAATACAATTGTTATCAAATCCAACAATTATAAATCCGAATTCACACATTGAGCGAATAATAATTTCATTTTAAATTTGTAATCATCAATGTATTATATCAATTTAATAATAAGACACATAATTTTAGGGATATTTTATAGAAATTAGGGTTTTAATTGGAAAGGGGTACGATGATAGGATTGGGAAGGGCTGGTGGCGGAGGCGAAGAGGGAGGGGAGGTGGGCGAAGGTCGAGCAATACTGACAGAGAAGGGGACGATTCTGTTTGGGTGGGCCAAGGGGCGATTTTAGTGGTAGGAGAGCACGGTTATGTGAAGGAGGCGAGGGAGAAGGTCCGGTGGTAGGCGAGTATGGGCAGGGGACATCGACGGTTAGGCACCAGGGTGGGGGTTCCCTGCGGTTAGGCGACAAAGTGCAGGAGATGTTGTGTAGGAGGAGCTTTGACTTGGCAAAGGGAGAAGGCGCGGATCTGCAAATTAGTGGAGTGTAGGAGGGGGCGGGAAAACAGGTAGTGACGCGGTAGAGCAGGGTTTGTGAGGTGGAGCATGGGTGGTTGTTGGGCGGTGGCGGCAGAGGGATGAAGTTGAAAGAGGGATTAGAAATGACCATAACCTTGATATTGTGTAAAAATGAGAGGAGTAAATAGAGTGGTCAATTTTGTAAGCGAAACATGTCTTTGAAAGAGCATGACCCTTCATTATTTCTTCACAGAAAAGGAAATGATCATGGAATTTTATTAGTACTCCTTACTTGAATCCAAACACGACCAAAACTTTAATGAGACAATTGAAAACTTATACTCTGTATTTAAGATTATGTAAGCAGAAGGTTAGTATATAATTAAATATAATGTTTGTGCCTCAATCATCATCTCAAGGTTGGGTAATTGAGATGGTTTATCTATGAGTTGTTAGAGTATAAAACCAATCTTGAGCCTCCTACCATCATCTTGGTTGGGATGGTTTCTTAGCTTGACATGGTTGTAGACATCGACATTTTATATTTGGTGGATATTTATTATTTAGAGATAATTATCATTAAAGATTGTGATAATATCTTAATATAATACTCTAGAATATTTTACCTTGCCCTCTAAGTTATTAAACTATAAATAAACTTGTATTTACGTTTTAGAAGGGGAGAGCAGATGAAACCAAGTCAAAAGACCTCATTCTCATACTACCAAATTGTAGGTAGATGAATAAGTCCCAAAAAAAAAGACATCATCATCTCACATCTCACTACGAGATTAAGTCGATAAGAGTATAAGACCCTCGTAGTACTATCAAAAGTCTATCCCTTAAAGATGAAATCAAGAAATCTGCGAAAATTATTGTATCCTCAATCTTTTGATTATAAAATAAAAATCTTGGGAGTATAACACCGATCTTAGGAATTTAACCAATAGCTTAACCTTTTGGTTGAGATGGTTTTTTGACATATGAAAAACAATTCCAAATCATTTTTTTCATTTTTTATTTAGGATATAAAAGAAAACGTTAAACTATATTGTACATTAAATTGCTCACCAGTCACCATGCTATAATCCTAATTAAGAAAAGTAAGATATGGTACCTTGGTCCATGAATACGGGTTCTGCTGGAGTTTAGGGGTATCTGATTCTGAACTAACTGCCGTAAGGTTGAACATAAATGGACCTGGTGATTAAATCATATGGAAGAAAGATATAGATTTAGAGGCGTGTACAAAAATTGTCAAACTGAATTTATGTGTATTGCTGTTTACGAGTGTTTAAGTATCTAAGTCACATATTAATTTTCTTTACAACAAAACCCAAAACTATCTAAGCTTATTTTCTGTATGTAATTCATATGTCTCATTGAATTGTTCACACTTATGAGACCCCGATTCTTAAATCCTTTTGAATATGCTATTAGACTGTCCTGCCCATCGCCGACTTGCTACCATGTACACCGGCTAATACACCATCCACCGATAACCTCCCAACACCACTTGCCATATCTCTAGTAGCGTCTCGCCAAGTCAGTCATTGGGTACCGATAATGGACCCCAGTCGCCGACACAACCCACAGAATCCCCGTTGGACGCATAGACGTTGAGGGCCTTACTACGCTTTCGAACAAGAAAAATGAAGCATCACATGTTGGTCCTTGCTGCCAGGGGCGGACCCACGTGGGGTCCTAGGGGATCACGTGCCACCCCTTCTCAAAGTTTTTTTTTTTTATGTTGAGTAGGTACTTGGTATGTTTCAAAATAGACAAATATTGAATAGTGTAATTATCAGTCATCATAATATTGTTAACCACAACTAAAAAGAGAAATTGGTTGGTTGTGAGTTTTGAACCCCAATCTTTTTGTATAAATAAGGAACTTGTTAACCACATCTACCACTCCAACTTTTGCAATATATCAAGTCAAAAACTTATTTAAACTATAGTTATTAATTTGTGCTGTGTTTTTCTATATATTAAAGGCAATTAAATCATCATGTATTTAGGCGAAATAATTTTTTTTATTAGGCTTAGTTATTTTTATAATCTAAATTTAATTATAAAGTATATGAAAAATTATCAATTGGAGAATTTTAAACTACATGAAATATTCTATAAATAATTTCAATATTCTTTTTCTTACATAATATTTTTTTCTTTTCAGATTTTACGATATATTAGTTAAAAACGAATTAACTAATTTTGAAATCCTAAATTCATTATAATAATGGCTAAAAAATGTAGTTTTTTTTAAAGTCAACAAGACAATCACTCCTCGAAAAAAAATTGTGCCCTCCACCTCGAAAATCCTAGGTCCGCCACTGCTTGGTGTAAAGGTCAAATGTTCTGATTTTGAGATGGATTGTCTCAATTAACTACTTCATAATGACTACTCATTGTCTCCACATTGTAGTTTAAAAAGATGAAATTAAAATGAAAAAAAACCTCAAAACTAACCGATCTCCAAAACAAGTCCAGAAAGAGCAGAGCAACCAGGGCCTCCAGTGAGCCATAACACAAGAGGATCCCTTTCTACATCTCTCTCTGATTCAATGAAGTAATAGAATAGTTGCACATCCTCTTCCTCTCCAACTCCTACATATCTGCACGGTCGTCGAACTTTTAATTAAAACTCACGTTAAAGACGGAACCCCATTACTTTCTTTGTCCCGCTCATTTGTTTACCTTTACTTAAAATAAAATACCCTGATCAAGAATCTTAGGTATTACCATTTACCATATCGATCTATTAGCATCAAAATAGCCCTTACGGCTCCTTTATACGAAAAAATGTTGTACCATAAGTCGATATGAACTCGACGATAGTGTTAAAAAAAAACATACCCAGTTTCAAGAGTGAAGGGAAGATCTCCAGGATAACCAGGTAGAGTTTTGACAATATTTGGTTGTGCTAGTGATGCCCAGATTGTTGAGAATAGTAGTATTATTAAGTAAATCAAGTAATGTGATATCTTCATTTTTAAATTTTAGTTATTTGTGGTTCATAACAACTAACAAGAGACACTTACATCAAAGGGTGACTTCATTAATGAAGCATTGACAAATTATCTAAGATTATGAGCTGGAAATCGTCTTTATACTTAGTTAAGTAATGATCAGATCGATCAGCCAAATGTGGTTTTCATTATTATTTTTTATTTATTATAGGAGATCATGACCACGTTAACCACAATAGAAAAGTTGGGATCGTGACTCCTTGAACGAACTATTTTCAGGTTCTGTTTTTTTCGGTTAAAATGAGCTGAATTGAGTTAAATGAAGGTGATGTTAATTAAACTAAGTTGAATGGAGGCGAGTTTAAATGAATGAAGTTGAATTAAGACTTAATTTTGTTAACAGATGAGTTGCATAAAACTGGTTAAAGCTAAACAAAAATGAGTTGAATAAAGACGAGCTGAAATAAAACGAGCTGAAATTAAGCTCGAAAGAACAGGGCCTCGGTCCCGTTCAAACTTGCACAGATATGCGGTTATAAATGTTATCGTCATCGATTTTCTTAGAAAAAATTGAATAAGTTGAATCCATGTTAATAAGATTTTAATTATTAAATTTCATTTACAATTAAGAGGTTGTAAAAGACGAAATGAATAAAAACGTAATTTTTAGAATAAAGTTCGATTCAAAACCAAAATATTTCCAAATAAATATATCATTTAATAGGGTGGCTAAGTTTGACTAAATATCAATTTGGGTACGTGAGATTTGAGTAATTTTAATTTGGTTACCTTAAATTGATGCACATTTTCATTTTGGGTACCTAAGGTTAATACATAGTCTCATTTTAAGTACCTTTAATGAAAAATAATTTCTTTTGTAATAGTAAACATACAAAATAATATATTTATATATAGTTAAGTAATTTGTTTTAACTTTTGAAAAGGTAAAAAAGGCATATTCTAATAAGTTTGAAATCATGCTACAACACTTATTTAATTTAATACTCCATATTTTTCTAAAAGAAAATGAATAAAAACGTTTTATATAGCTTTTGTCAAATTTTTGATTTGCTTCTTAAATT
Organism: Heliosperma pusillum; assembly: GCA_022085475.1. Taxonomy (NCBI): domain Eukaryota; kingdom Viridiplantae; phylum Streptophyta; class Magnoliopsida; order Caryophyllales; family Caryophyllaceae; genus Heliosperma; species Heliosperma pusillum. The sequence goes on from JAIUZE010004016.1 coordinate 13,430, forward strand.
TGGAATAAGTAATTAAAAGGGTTTTAAAAATATTTTTCTTTCCAACATATTATATGAAATATAATTATCACTTTAAGACTCCACTAAAATATAACAACCTAAAAATTAAATTTTTTTGGGAAGTAATAGTATAATTTGTAAGAAATATGGGCCTAATACAATAATATATGTGGACAAATTATTAATACAGTTACAATTGTATTTATACGCTATCAAATAAGTTAAGCCCAAATATAAAGTGATCCACTACGGTGTATAAGATATGAGCTTATTATTATACGTCTTAAAAAGTATGGGCTAGACTTTCTACAAGTGTAGATACCCATTAGGTTTTCTAATGCAGGATGGACGCATTAGACTAAGGAGACTATATAAAGTCACCTGGGTTATGGTCCCTGGTAGCACACAATAACCTAATTTCCTTGCCTCCCATCAGTAGAGAGATCCTATGGTATGTGTGTCTACTAGAAGACGTAATCCCGAAGACCGTCCCTTCAGACGGTTCATCCAACCTTTCGTCATGTAATAAGGTACGCTTCCGCATCTAGTATTTACCGAGTAATTTAGTATGAAGTTATTGGCTTTTAGTCGGATTAAATCTAACAAGTGGTATCAGAGTCACCTTCATATTAAATTATTTGGGATATTAAGTTTAAGATATATGGCATCTATTTCATACTAGTACGTTGCAGTGATTTGGAGTTCAATTAATTTATGCAAATTTGGTTTGTTGCATCCCCCATGTGCATCGTTTACGTACTGTTGACTATTATGCCATTGTTTTCACTTAAGCTACTTTATTGTTTATGTGGTCATTGACTAAGGTCTTCACCCGTCAAAATTTAGCAATTGAGATAAATTAATTGAGTTCTTGGAATTATTGCTTCGGCACATTAGAAGGTTTTTGTTCGGTATTGTGCACATAATTGCTTGCTTTGGATTTAATCTCAACACTTTGGTAATTGATTTTGTTCCGTATGTGTTTGGGATAAAATCTTATAATCACGTAATAAAACCGTGTTCAGTGGCCAATTTGTTGCGTGCTTCTGGTGATCCTGTGTGTTAGGTCCTTATCATGGTGCTATTATTGGACATTATTATTCTCGTCACTATTTTAATGTTTTTCTATGGTGTTGATAAGGGATTTTTTTGCCATATGTTGATGAGAATTAGTTATGGTTTATGTGTGATAATTTGATATGAGAATGCTTAAGTTATTGACAAGTGAAAATTAAAGTAACGGATGAGTAGTTTAAATACTACTTAAATTAAAGGTTTAAGTCACTTGTTATTTAAGGGCTAATTTTTAGGTTCACTTATATTGGCTATTTAATTTTATGAGATGTCTAATATTTTAGCTTATTTAATTGAAACATTAAGTCGCCAAAGCGACCTCTGTTGTGTAGATTAACTAATTTAAAATATCAAGACAATTGTGTGTGATTAGATTTCATGCGGGTAGTGGTCGGCCCAAAGGAAGTCCATTACTTGGCAGAAGTATAATCATACTTGTGGTAATAAGTATGTAACGTTATTCGGTTTTTTGTGTGAGTGTCAAGTCGGCCCAAAGGAAGGCTTGACATTTGACATGATTTTACTGTTAATATTTGATTACTACGCCAAGAGTACCACTTACAAGTCTAATTCTTGTCCAAAGATGAGGTTAGATGTTGTGCTAGGTATCTTGTGATGATGGGGATACCAATTTGAATCTGAAAATTAAGTTAAGGGAGTGACATTTTATTTATGACACTCATAAGGATTATGCCCATAAAATTTTTAAGGTGAATAAATTCAATTTTTGGGTTTAGTGTGTGTAGTTCATGCGAATGATGGTCGGCCCAAAGGAAGGTCGTTATTTGGCCGAATTGCACATACACGTTGGGTAATAAATATGTGACGATTATTTGGATCTTCATGTGAATACTAAGTCGGCCCAAAGGAAGGGTTAGTGTTTGGCGTGAGTTTATCGTCAATATTTGATTACATTTTTAAGAATAGTGTCAATGCATAGTTAATATTTATGTCTAACGACTAACTATTAATTTTAAAAGGACACTTTAATTGTTTGAATTTATTCAATTATAAAGATATTATTTTGTTCATTCAGTTTGACACTTATGGTTATTATATCTGTCATATTATTCAGTTACATTTTCAATTCGGATGAAACCATTAAATAAATGAATGTTAAGAAAATGTAAATATTTATTTCAGGTCATGATAATCTTAGCATTGTCTTGTGAATGTATAACTGTTACTCATAAGGATTAAATCAAGTATCGTGTGGACTCACGTGATTTGTGGAGTAGCACATTCAAAATGCATGTTCAGTGATTATCTAAGGTGACATTAAGGAAATATTTAAGGGCATTATTAAAGTTAATTCAGTTAATTAAGAAGCTGTAAAAGTCAAACTCAAAGAAATAACAACAAACATAAGGTTAGACTTTTTGGTCGTAAGTTTGTTAAGAGTTATGACATTTAAAGAAATTTGGTACCGGTTCAAACGCCTCGCGTGTCGGTAAGGATAAGTTTCTCATTTGGGTTTGTCTAAGTTTAATTTTATATCCAATCATGTTAGGTGGGTGAATCTGGTTTTTTTTTTTCACCCACATCAAATTATTGTTGCAAGTATAATTAAGATGAGACAAGTCAAGTGATGATGAAAGATGCATCTATTTGGGGCATGTTATCATCTTAGTTTGAGACAGTCAACTAATTTAGTTATCATTAATGACTTGTTCCTTTATTTGAGTATGGAAAATATTTGTACCACTTTAGGTGGAGTTTGATTATTTTTCGTATGGACAGATTTGGTCCTTTAATTTGTCCAATGAGAAATAATTAATTTTGTGTTTTCCAAATTTAAATAGAGGTGACTCCATCATTTTTGATAGCTTTATATAGTTTAGATCTGAATTTTTTTTTAAGTAAACTTGCATTAAGTTTCAGTGGATATAAAGAATAAGTTATAAGCGACAATTTCTTTTCAGTATGACACATTAAAAGAAAAGTTAAAGTTTTGTGTCAAAATGAAATTGTTGACCCCTTACTTCGGATTTTCATATTTAAAGGGACAAAGACAAACTAAAGGGAGATTAGATATCAAAACAATTTATGGTGTCTTATTATTAACATATACGGGCAGGCGAGCCATTTTATACTTTAAGTATTAATGGTTTAGATCGCTATGTTAATGTGTAGGACAAAACTTAAGCATGGATATCTAAATCTCATTTGTGAGAAGTTTTAAGTTCTTGACGTTTTCTGTGTATGAGATATACTTCTAATTAAAGGATTGATTATGTCATGTTTGATCATAAGTGTAAATAAATGCTTTAGCAAAATGACTATTAAGTATAACAACGTCAAGGTTAATTTAAAGAATTTCTAGAGGTGTTCGGTCTTGTATTTAATATTACACCACATGAGGATTCATAATATGGATGGTATAATATGTATGCAAGAAAAATCCTAAGGCTTGATAAGGAGTGTGATTATTCATATTTTTTTTCTTTGACTTTAGTATTAAGTTCAGATTGCAGCTATTTTGGATAAAGTTCTAACAATAGCATTGACTATTTATTCATAATGTAAATGATTTACACTTTTGGTATGTCCAACTAATTAAGGTTGAGGTTTAAAAGCCATAAGGTTAATAGTTGGACTTAAGGACAATCAATGACTATTTTGTTGGATAATACTTAAGTTGTAAGGGTAATAAGATAATGATCCCATAATCAAGTTATTTAAGACGGAAATTAAGGGTTCATTGAGGATATTGAGTTTGAGTGGGAGAAAAGGTAATTGATATTGTCTTAAGTCTCTCTATACAGGATCGTAAGATCAATTCGGTAGAACAAACTCAAATATCTCAAGAATCAATTCTGTAGAAGATCCACTTAATAAGGATAAATGCAACTATATTAATTACATTGTTTTCCTATATGGTTAAAATGGAGAATACTGTAATGACGGATTAACAAGTTGCAATAAGAGTTAAATAATGGAATGCTAGAGACGGTGATCTAATCGTCTTTTGCCCAATCCATTGAAGGTACTAACTCACATAAGTGGACTAATGCCATAAGGTGATAAGGAAAGGAGTCATTTGGTGCACAATGATATTTGTGACATTGCTCCATTACCTAAATTTGTGAAATATATTGGTTTCAAGTGTTTACTTGTTACCAAGAAGGGTTCAAAAGGTAATGTAACAATATATTTCATTTTGTCAGCAATGATTATAAGGATATTTTGCCATATTTGGTTTTTCAGTTACATTGGATGAATGTTAAGGATTTGTTTCTCAATGGTGACATTGATGAAACTATTCAGTGCAGTAACAAAAAACTTTGATTCAATATATTCAAAGTAGATGTTTTGCAAATTAAGGTAATTCATCCAATAAAACTCAAGTCAGATTTTCTGTCATAAAGAATACAAATCTGCCACGCTGTCATCTTATTTGATATTTGATGAATGTGGTTGACGATTGTAGATACTCAAGATTCAGTGGGAGATAGTAAACTATTTGTTGTTAAGACCCTTTCCGTAAAGGAGACCAATTTAGTCTCACATGCCCTAAAGAAAATATTCATCATATGCAGTAATGCTTAAATTCACGTGTTTCAAGTTTTATTTCACGTTTTTAAGTAATGTGTTATTTACTTAGTTTGTATGTGTTTGGATATTGCATACATTCTATAGTTTGACAGATATTAAGGCAATACAGATTAGGATCTTGGATCCACTAAGGGCAGCCAAAAGTATTGTTTGTCATTTACATCTAGAACAAAACATTACTT
>JAIUZE010004017.1:0-37485 GCA_022085475.1 Heliosperma pusillum
AGCTTCAGCTACAGGCCCAAGACTCAATTCTGGAGGCCAAAAACCTAACCCTAGACCTAAAGGAGGGTTATAAGTGGGAGAAGCAGCGGATCTCGAAAGGGGATCTCACCAGCGCAGCACAGATCCCTTGTAATGGATCTAAAGCAATTTCCCATTTTTCATTTATGTAATTCCATTTCATTTAGAAGTAATTTCGTTTTCGTTTTCGATCCTTTACAACACTATACCGATTGGCATAGCCTTATACTGATCGGCATCCTCCTTGTTTTTGCCCTAATTCAGGTTCTGATTCAGTTTTATTTCGTTTTCTGTCATTTTCGTTCATGTTTGTACGTTTCTCGACCATGAATCTTGCCATACCATCCTGTGCCTTCTTGTTTTGCTTAATATCTATCACCATGAGTAGCTAATCTGCATGCTAGGGCTAGGGTGAACTATTGTGGATCCGGGATTTGGGGGTTCCAATTAAACCGTTTATGCATCTGAACCTATGTTTGATTTAATTGTCGTTTGACTGACCTAGGACGCTAGGTTATCATTTGTTTAGTGTATTTCCCCTGAGACTGGCCAAGTAATTGGGAAAATAGACCTGACACCGATCGTGGGAAGCCCTTCACCGATCGGTGGACACATAGGATAGTGATTTCTGTGAGACCGGACCAATTATCAGAGTCGCTAGGGGTGGTTAGGAGGCCGGACAAGCAACTTTCTGACCCTTTAGGCTGTTTAGACCTTGGCTGACCTATCCCGTTGATACATAGTGATCCTGTTTCTGCCCTAGTTTTTCCTTCATCTGATTTTCGTACCCTTTATATTGCATTTTGATTATTGCTTTTGTTTGTTATCTCTCTTTCTCAACCTCTCAAATTATTAAAACCTGTTACTTGGCAGAACTGAACTTGACCCTAGATTTGATTAGATCGACCGCCTCCCTGTGATCGACCCGGACTTATCACTAGCTGCCCTAGTTAGTTTTAGTTTGGACCTATAAATTATTGTTTGATATCGGATTTATAGCGACTAAAACCGCTTATCAAAATGGCGCCGTTGCCGAGGAGGCAATTTTCTGATTAATTTGGTGTTTCTTTTCTGTTCGAATTGACTTCTGTGAAATTTTGCCCTTATACCGATCGGTACATACCCCCCACCGATCGGTTTTGCCTTGTTTTCTGATTTGTCTTGCCAGTGTTTATGCGAAGGAGAAACTCTGCTGCCCTGCTGAACTTCGATCCTGAACCAGAAAGATTACTGCGCAGAAATCGAAGGCTGGCTGACAACGAAAGCACACAAAAACCCACAATAACACCTACATCCTCACTATCACCTACAATTTCACCAACATCAACCCCACCCACATCACCAAGAAAAACCATGCCTAGACTAGCTGACGAAGCCGTGCCCTCGGCTGAGCAAGTTCCTACAGGGACTCTCAAACCGAACCTCACAGCCACAAACTTTAAAATTGACCCATCCTTCTACAACCTCATCCACAAAGAACAATTTGGTGGTGCGCTATCCGAAGACATGGCGCGCCACATCAACCGATTTTGTGACCTTTGCCAATTGATCACCCACGAAGGGGTGACACAAGATCAACTCCGGAGGATGATGTTCGCTCATTCATTGAGGGACAAAGCATCATCTTGGCTGGAAACCTTGCCGGTCGCAACTAGCAATACATGGGCCACCCTATTCCTTGCTTTCTACAGGAAGTTTTTCCCGCCGGAGAGGACGGCCAACCTAAGGATGCAAATCACCGGGTTTAGACAGCGCCTCAATGAGAATCTCTACGATGCTTGGGAGAGGTTCAAAACCCTGGAGAAGCAATGGCCACATCATGGGTTTGGAGAAGGGTTCATGGCCATGACATTTTACAACGCTCTAATGCCGGACTCAAGGAGGATATTGGATTCCGCGGCAAATGGGATGTTCTCTAACGTGGAAGTAGCTGAGGCTCGTGAGTTGATAGAGACTATGGCTTGCCATAGTATCCAATATGGCCAATCTTCCACTACTTTGGCTGCTATAGGCACTGAAGGTCATTTCCAACAGAGTATGACAGCCCAAATCGAGGATCTTAAAGCCCAGTTGGCCAGTTTGAAGGTCAACACAGCCCCGACGATTGCTCCACTGATCGGCCCTATACCCTCACCGATCGGTGCCCTCCAACAACAATACACTCTGGACAATTTTGGGTACCCAGGGGTAGTAGAACAGGTTGCTGCTTATCAGAACTATCAGCAGCAGAACTTCAACCAGCAGTACAACAGGCCAAACCCTCCGTACCAGCATCCACCGATCGGCCAACCATCTCAACCGATCGGTCAAGTTCCATACCAGCAACAAAACAGACCTCAACCCTTCAAGCCTCCTACATTCACAGATATGAACGATTTGAGGATGATGCTGATTGGAATGCAGAAAAGCCAGGAGCACCTCATTGCTCAAGTGGCTAAAATGGACCAAGAAAAGGCGGTGGCTATTAAGAACTTGGAGATTCAGATAGCTCAACTAGCTGCCTCACAAGCTCAAAGGCAGCAAGGCCACCTCCCATCTCAGCCTAGCAAAACCACCGATCATGTCCACCATGTGAATGCCATACCATTGAGGAGTGGGACCACCTATGAGGCTGAGGACAGAGCAGTAAGTTCTGAGAAGAATGCTGAGAGGTCTGAGAAGCAGAAAAACGAAGAAAATGGCCAGAATATCACTCCCACCGATCGTCCCATCCCCTATACCGATCGTTCTGAACTTTTCAAAGCTTATGGGAATGATGATGAAGCTGGTTTGGGGAAAGGGAAGCAGGCAGAAGAAGCTGGGATGAAGATTAAGCTTCCCTTCCCTGGTCGTCTTAAGAAGAAATCCCCCTACGAGGAACAATTCGGTAAGTTCAAAGAGGTACTTACTAAACTTGACATCACTATTCCATTTCTAGATTTAGTTTTGCAAGTACCCTCTTATACTAAATTCCTAAAAGACATCTTAACCAGGAAAAAGACCCTCCCCAAGGTTGAGACCGTCGCTTTTACAGAAAGGTGTAGTGCACCTCGACAAAGTGACTCTCCACCTAAGCTTGCTGATCCCGGTAGCTTCAGTATCCCTTGCGTCATAGGCAAAATTAACATCGAAAACGCCTTATGTGACCTAGGAGCTAGTGTTAGTGTCCTACCCTTATCCTTAGCTATGAAGATGGGCTTGACCCAATTCAAGAGCTCGCATATGACAGTCCAAATGGCGGATAGGACCACTTCACGACCTTTGGGTTTACTTGAGGATGTCCCGGTTAAGATGGGTGGGTTTTACATACCGGTCGATTTCGTAGTGTTAGACATACCTGAAAATGTCGACATCCCTATCATCTTAGGGAGACCTTTTCTACACACTACAGGTGCTATTATTGATGTTGCTAAGAGGACCTTGACTTTTAAGGTGGGGGGTGAACTTCTAGTATTTAAACTTTATGATACACCCCGCTCTCCCTTAGTTGTAAAGACCAATTCGATCATTAGAGACCAGAACCGGCCATTAAAGGACCCCACCTACCAGTTTGGAGACCTCACCTGTCAGTCTGTAGTACCCACCGATCGGCCTCACACCCTTGCCGATCGGCATCCACCCCCCACAGAGCTCCATGATCATCCCCTGCCCCAGATTGTTAGTTCTGACCTTCCCCTGTCTCCTGCTAGTGTTGATGCTATGAGTTCTGCCTGTTCTGTTAATGTTATATCTCCGTCTCACATCTTTGGAGCCACCTTGGAGACTTTTCAACCTTTGGATGCAGGAATTTATGACTCACGTGATTGGCGAGGCCATCCGAGATCAACCGGGCACGGAGATTCGCCCCTTGCCGGTCTGCCGAGTGTACTATGGCCCAACCATCCTCCTGTGGATGCTCGTGCTATTTGGAGGCCAAGAGAGGCCTGTGCTGATGACATTCCCTACACTTGATCCGAAGCTAAACAAGGTCGTGCGGGACCTTTCTGAAACCAGCGCTTGTCGGGAGGCAACCCGATTAATTTTGATACTTGTTTTTGGAACAATTTTCAGTTGTAATAGTTAGACACTTTTGGACATGTTGTTTTGGATTTTTGAGACATTTGTGAGTGATGTGAGAGAGAACGTTTCCTATAGTTCTCCTGTTTTGTCTGTCTTATATGTTTGCAGTTGAGGAGAACTGCTGCAGAACAGAGCTACCGATGGTGGACGGCTTTCCACCAATCAAACTGCTGATTCCACCGATCGGTGAACAACCTTAATTGCCAGTCTGCAGATAGGAATTGGATCTACTGGACGGTTTGGGGAGATTTCCTGCCAGCCAATGTTCATGCAACTACAAAAAAATATATGCTTTGAAGCTGGTTTGGGGAGGTTAACCTTCTGTTTCCACATGGTATCAACTTGAACTCTATATTTTCATATCTTTTTTCCCTTCCCCTTGACTTGTCTTGTGACCCGCCCTGAGTGGTCGCAATGAGGACATTGCTAAATTTGGTTTGGGGAGGGGGACAGTTGTCCATGTTGCTTTTGGTCTTGTTTTGTGAATTGAGATGTGCTTAATGTCTATTTTGCTCTTGCACTTTGCTCTACTTTCGTGACTTTGGTTTGAACTCTTATGGTAGGACATCTAGAGATTAGATTGGATTAACTAGTCGAACACGCTTGATCGATATGCTTGATGTGAGTCAACTTTGCATCGAAATGCTTCTCAATTACGTATTGTAAATCTTAGCTTGCATGCTCTTGCATTGTCTCATTGTGTGACTTAGTAGCTCAATTTAATTTCCGAAGGTATGCACTTAAGTCCTGCGGGACCGGGTACCCACAAAAATTGAACTCCACATGGCCAAAACAGCCTCTTTTATCCCTTTAGACTTAGGTCCTTGTTCTTGAGCCCGCATTGCTTTATAATAACCTTGGTTACAACCCGGATACTCAAACTACATGCCATATACTCACCCACCTTGACTGTTGGTTGCGTGTTAGGACAAGGAGTACTGTAACTAAGCTGAATGAAATCTAAATGTGTGTAAAGTGATAATTCTGTCTGGGAAATGCTATAAGAACCGATCGGTATGATGTGAAACCGATCGGTCTGCTCATCAAAAGTGGAAGTTTTGCTAAAAACCTGGTGTGAAAAGGCACTAAGGAGTCAATTTTGCTAAGGCGCTGAGAATCAAATGAACAAATGAAGTCATAAGAAGCCAAACTAATCATAAGAGAAGAAATTATGGCTAAATCCTATAAGTGTTGAACAAGAAGCTGGGATGATGTTAATGAATGTTGTGAATGGGTAACATTTGAAGAAATAGTCCAAGTGGTCACGCAGCCACTAGTCACTAATGAGCCACACATGCCCAAACGCATTAGCACGCAGCCACCTTCCACCTTGAACTTCAGCCCCGTTACGCCTTGTACTCCGCATACCTTGAGAACATATAGTATCTTGAGTACTAATTCATTGATTTGAGTCATGCTGTTGAAAATGCTTGTTGAGTCTTTATTTTTGAGCTCGATTGCAAGGTCTTGAGTATTCATGAAGAGCATTGACTGTTAGGCTAGATGAGACTTGTTTTGAAGGTCGACTCTCACGCGTATGTTCCTTCTGCACTTGTAATGGCCATTGTTCACACTAGTTTGAGTAAATGTGTCTTGAGCTATGATCTCGATCCATGCTTGTCTCTATTGCTTTACTTGAGGACAAGTAAAGGTTTGGTTTGGGGAGATTTGATGTGCGTATTCCATATGCATATTTGCCTACACGTTTACCCCATTTGTGCATCATAGGTAGCTCATTTGAGCTCTTTTCTAGTCATATTCCTCTCGTTTGCTACTTTGGTATGTTTCATGTCTATTTTGCAGAGTTCACGCCCTTTATGGGTGATTTGAAAGCATTTTGGCTAAATACGAGGAATAAAGGATCAAGAACCAACCTTTCACCAACTCACGCAATCGATTCTGGATGAAAAGGAAGTAAAACAAGGCTCAAATACATGTCATACCGATTGGGCCAGCTATAATGAAGAAGCAACATCGAGCTCAAACAAATCAAGATTATGATTTGAGACCCTCCTTCACTAGGGTCATCTTTGAGAGGCCATATCTTGAGTTCTAGACATTGGAACGAGGCGATTCAAGTTGCCACGGAAAGATCTTCTTCTTATCTTCAAAACGCAACCAAAAACGCCTCATTTGACCAAGTAACGAAGAAATGGCGGGCGTTTGAAGTTCAGTGCGCTGTGCAGGAATTCTCACCGATCGACCTCCTGCCTTTGACGATCGGTTTATACTCTTCACCGATCGGTGGTGGGGTTGTAACACCAAGAACGATCGGTAAGGTGCTTAGACCGATCGGTGGAAGTGTTAGCATGATCATTGGACACCCTCAAGACCCAAGAACGATCGGTGAAGCACCAATGCCGATCGGATGGAGCAACCAAGACCAAAAGATGAGTCCAATTAGCATGATGCCGATCGGCCCATCACTTATGCCGATCGGTGCCTTCACCAAAGATCCAAGATTGAGCTCAAGACTCTAAGGTCCAACATGGACCGATCCAATACGCAAGCCCAGCTTCAGCTACAGGCCCAAGACTCAATTCTGGAGGCCAAAAACCTAACCCTAGACCTAAAGGAGGGTTATAAGTGGGAGAAGCAGCGGATCTCGAGAGGGGATCTCACCACCGCAGCACAGATCCCTTGTCACGGATCTAAAGCAATTTCCCATTTTTCATTTATGTAATTCCATTTCATTTAGAAGTAATTTCGTTTTCGTTTTCGATCATTTACAACACTATACCGATCGGCATAGCCTTATACCGATCGGCATCCTCCTTGTTTTTGCCCTAATTCAGGTTCTGATTCAGTTTTATTTCGTTTTCTGTCATTTTCGTTCATGTTTGTACGTTTCTCGACCATGAATCTTGCCATACCATCCTGTGTCTTCTTGTTTTGCTTAATATCTATCACCATGAGTAGCTAATCTGCATGCTAGGGCTAGGGTGAACTATTGTGGATCCGGGATTTGGGGGTTCCAATTAAACCGTTTATGCATCTGAACCTATGTTTGATTTAATTGTCGTTTGACTGACCTAGGACGCTAGGTTATCATTTGTTTAGTGTATTTCCCCTGAGACTGGCCAAGTGATTGGGAAAATAGACCTGACACCGATCGTGGGAAGCCCTTCACCGATCGGTGGACACATAGGATAGTGATTTCTGTGAGACCGGACCAGTTATCAGAGTCGCTAGGGGTGGTTAGGAGGCCGGACAAGCAACTTTCTGACCCTTTAGGCTGTTTAGACCTTGGCTGACCTATCCCGTTGATACATAGTGATCCCGTTTCTGCCCTAGTTTTTCCTTCATCTGATTTTCGTACCCTTTATATTGCATTTTGATTATTGCTTTTGTTTGTTATCCCTCTTTCTCAACCTCTCAAACTATTAAAACCTGTTACTTGGCAGAACTGAACTTGACCCTAGATTTGATTAGATCGACCGCCTCCCTGTGATCGACCCGGACTTATCACTAGCTGCCCTAGTTAGTTTTAGTTTGGACCTATAAATTATTGTTTGATATCGGATTTATAGCGACTAAAACCGCTTATCATTTTGACAGTCATTAGAGTTTATTTGGACTCCGGGTCAAAAACTGCTTCATTTTCTATAAACTGTCTTTTAAAACCGAGTCTGAACGCTTGAGAATAATACGGATATTTTAATATTTCAAAACATATCTTTTTTGGTAAAATATATCCGTATTTTATTTAGAAAGAATTCGAGATGTACCGCAATTGCATAAAAGAAACGCAGAAATCTTTCTTTCAAAGGAGTAAACTACTTGGAGAAATAACGCAGCAGGTGCTGCGCCTCTTCCAAGAGTCGCAGTGCCTGTTGCGCCTCTTCCAAGAGCCGCAGTGCCTGCTGCGCCGCTTCGCTAGCCGGTTTTGCCTATTTTCAGAATATTTTCTAAATTTATTTCCGTGTTCGAGTTATTACAAAATTCTTACTATTTTTCCCTATAAAAGAAAGGCACGCGGGTGTTCCGCCCCTTCTCTTATCTCTTTGCATTTAGACCTTGCTCCAAGCTATCGATATCTACGTGCTTGATCAATCGACCACGTAAGCTCAGATCCTTCTGGGTACCCGTCTCGTTTTGCATGACCTACCAATTTGACCACTACGCGTAATAAATCTTTCAATCCTCTTACGAGGGCACTTTTCTTTACATTGGAGTCGAGCTATCACTAAAATGCTTTTTAGTTAATCTCGTTTCGTCAAACATGTAAGTCTGAGGGTGTAATAATCCCATATTTTGTATTTTATTTTGTCTTATAAATCGATAATAAACCATAAAATCACCTCTAAGAACAGACGCAGGGGCTGATGCGCCACTTCCAGAGGACGCATCACCTGCTTCGCCCTGTTATGGGTTGGATTCTTTCTCTGAACTTCCCTTATCGTTTCGCCGTAGCCTTAATTACGTATTTAATCAGCTATGAAACCTAGTATCGCTGGTAATCTCTCTTTAAATCTTTTATTATTTTCTTTTTTCTTTCAAATCGTTGTTCTGACATATTTCCGACATAGATCTCGAGATCCGTTGTAATATTTTTAATTCTTTTGTAATTTTATCTAGTCATTAATTATTGCAACGATTGTATGATTTAATTGTCTTCTCACATGTAATTAATTCTAAATCCTATTTTGACATAATTGATTGCTAAACTACATGTTCACCGACATAGCCTAAGCTTACATGCTAGGATTAAAACGTGGATGTTGCATAGCATGCATATAACCAACAACATATCGAGTACAGAAGAGTTTCCCTAATCATTAGTAGAGGTCGCTATCGAGGCGGGCGAGATTAGGTGTTCGGTTAAAGAACTTCCTAATACGTACCCTCACCCCTTACTCCAGATCTCCGTGAGCATCCGTGTTCATTGGCATCCACGAGAGTCATTCTAGACATAGAATGCTAAGGGTAACAAGTTCTTGGTGTTCATGTCATTACTTTGTGTCTTGACATGGAATTAAGTATTTCTACGCTTGTCCCTTTTCAAGCGCGCCCGACCGTGGTTCCTCACACCACAGCTTGGCACGTGGTCTCAAATCCATTTATCACAGGTAGGGTTTCCCTACTCAGTATGTGTGTTGCTGATTGATGAGATGATCTTGTTATTGTGATATTGATGATGTTGTGATTGTTGATATTGATGATGGTCAGTGTTGTGACGATGATGGAGTTTGGGGTGTTGTGATGGTTACTATGGTTTGGTGATTCCATTAGGAGACGGATCACGCCCCGAGTTAGCCCCTATAGTTATCTCGCTACGTGTAGGATGTGCACATTAATGTTCCGGGTTTGTCTCGCTGCGGTGAGATGGAAGTTCGACGCCTGTGGCTACGGTCCATGGTCAATTGGCGGTTTTGTAGAGCAGGGATGGTAAACTGAGTCTAATGAGGTGTCCGCTGCGGTGGCCCTCCGGTTTCTCTCTCCTTGTGTTTATCTTGTGCGTTGGGTGTTATATGCAAATACTGACCCTCTACTGTTTTACAAAACTGTTGTGATCCATTGGGGGATGGTGAGCAGGTGATTGCAGGTAAACGATAGCGTTGTGTTGCGTTGGCATCGAGGATGGGATCACCATGTTAAGTCTAGCTTCCGCTTATCAGTCTTAGTGTCTTGAACATTGTTATTTAGTAATAGTACTTTATCATATGTTGATTTTGTATATTTGGTCAGATGGTATGCCATCTGTTTTGGGATTCTGTATTGACATTAAACATTGATTAATAAAAATTGGGGATATTCTACATGGTACCCCTCAACTTTTTGACTTTCTACGTGGTACCCCTACACTTTTGGAAACATACATGGTACCCCTAAGTTTTCTAATTTCCATTAAGCGTAACCCCAATTATTTTTTCTGTCAGTTAGTATTTGTTTTAGACTTTAAGTGCTGAGTAGGACGCCTACGTGGATGATGACTGGCTGTGACTATGACTATTACTTGGCACTAAAAAAACCCTCACTCTCTTAGCTTGTTCAAAACACCTCTCCTCTCATTCGACCCTTTCATATCCAGACCTTCATCTTTATCTTTCTCAGTTTCTTTTCTCATCTTCCTCTTCGCATGAACTACCTCTCATTCTACCATATGTTTCTCGATAACTAAGTGTAATTATTGTCTTGATCTTCATCTATTTGGCGATTGAAGTATATATGATCATTTTTCCTCAATAATATCTCCATTAACACTTGTACAATATTCATCTCCATCTTCACTAGCACATTTTTTTTTTGAAATCTTTTGTGATGGTAACATACTCTTTCGATAACCACATAACAAATTGATTACAATCTAGGGATTCAGGGGTTGTTAACGAAACCTGATATCATAATTATAGCGTTCCGACCACATCGATTGAAACATTGGTTTCTAAAATCAAGACCATCTATTGGTAAATTTTTCCAAGAAGATGAAGAATCAATAAGAGATAAATGAAGAAACAAAAAAACTGAAACAATTATCACATAAATTTTAGAAGGAAGTAGAAAGAAAGAAGAAAGATGGAAGATGATGAAAAAGAAGACAGTAAATAATGTTTATTGGGAGGGGAAATGGGGGAGAAAATGGCAGAAAACTATAGCTACTAACACAAAAGCCAGTCATCATCCACCTAGGCGTCCTACTCATCACTTAACGTCTAAAAACAATACTAATTGACGGAAAATATAATTAGGGTTACGCTTAATTAAAATTAGAAAACTTAGGGGTACCATGTTTAATTCTTTATTGCTTGTTTTGATATATACTACCTCCAGCAACTGAGATGGTAGCACTCCCATGTGCTAAGGGGGTCTTGTAAGGCACCTTGGCGTATGAGGGTGCTACAAAGTGGTATGAGAGAGATCGATTTTGAAACCTAAAACCAATTAACCTAATGAACTAGGAGGGTATAATAAAATGAACCCGGGTAGGAGTCATAGGGAGCTACCGCAAGGATTCGGGAGACGTCCCAGAGTCGCACTCTTGCCCCTATAGCTCTTACATGTTCACCATGGGAAGTGTCGGGGAGTTTGGTGTACTTAATATTGTTCATATGTTCATGTTGAGAATATGTGACATGAAGGTGGATGTGAAATGGAGTGGAGAATGATTGTGGCATGTGTGTATCACATGATGTTGGCATGGAGAATGTAATGAGATGTGAACTACATGAGATGTGATGTGATTACATGTTGCGCATGAAATATGATGACATAAGATGAGCTTATATGAAATGAATTATGTGTTGAATTGATGACTTTTGGTATGATAAGATGTTGTCAGTGAGGTTATGCGTTATTATTGCCGATCATGTTATATATGTGAGTTCCATGTGACTATGTGGGTATGTATGAGGTTAATGTGAGTTGAATGATGAATTCAAGCATGAGAATTTGGTATACACTGTAATGTATGTGAGTATGCATAGGTGATTGTTGTACGGGGGCCGTATTACTGTGTGACTCGACTGAGGGGGGGGGCAGGGTACTCGACCGAGTAGGGGCTACTCGACCGAGAACCTTGACACTCGATCCAGTGTTGGGAGCTGATTGAAAATTCATATGCGTAGAATAGTGACTCGACCGAGCGCATAGTGACACTCGGACCAGTGTGAGAGACTCGACTGAGTACCATTATGGCTCGACCGAGCAAACGTCCCTGTATATTTTGGACGAATATTATTCTAGGTCACTCGACCGAGCGTATGTTGACACTCGACCGAGTGTGTGTGACTCGACCGAGTGCCTTTTGGAATCGATCGAGTGAAAATCCCTGTATGTTTAATTGGAATTCAGTATTTGGTGTACTCGACCGAGTACTAGTAGTACTCGATCGAGTAAGGTCGACTCGGCCGAGTGGCTTATTGCACTAGACCAAGTGTTTTTATGTCAGGACCGTAGTCTGTTTTTGGCCATAGGCTTGTGCTTACGTTTTCCGTTCTTATTGAATACACCATGCCTGCTACAAGATCTAGTGCGTCAGCTGCAACTGCGGAGTTCAGTGCTGAGGGGCTTGCCAGGCTCGTTGAGCAGAACAAGGCGCTTACTGAGGCCCTTAAGAGTGTGGGTGGTAATCCGGAACTGGTAGTTAATGCTACTACCGTAAGCACTGCCATCGACCGTCACCGACCCACTACCTATGAGGGTACCGGTACGCCGCATATGTTAGATGATTGGCACCGGGAGATGGAAAGCATCTTCGAGGTCGTCGACTGTCCAGCGGAGCTAAGCGTGGGGCAAGCCGCGTTCTATCTCAGGGGTCACGCGAGGAAGTGGTGGTTCATAGAAAGGACTGCCATGAAAGAGTTCTATGTGGGAGAAGGAGAGGAGGCGATTTCTTGGAGGGATTTCAAGACAGAGATGAGGCTGGAGTTTGTTCTTGAGCATACGAGGGGGAAGTTGAGCTCCGAATTCGAGATCTTTCGAATGGCTGAAGTGATTTTAAGTTTACTAAACTCAAAATTAGACATTTCTAATATCATTTTATGAATATTTTATTTTTTAACTATGTGGATCTTACCCATGCATAATGATAAAAAGATAAGAAGAAACTTTTTCCTCACATTGATTTGGACGAATTTGGGCACAAGATTAGGACACCTTCTTAATCTTGTTCATGAGCTTAAAGATTAGAGATGAACTCCTAGTTCCAATAGAAGGAACACTCCTTTTGATTGCACTCAAGACAAAACCCTTAATACTAATAATATTATTTACCAGACAATATTATAATTAGTGACCTTAAATCATAAATCTAATACTAATAATATTACTACTATAGTAATATATATGATTTAATTAGATTTCTCAAACAAAAGTTTTCATAAAACTATTTTATGAGAGATGTAGTGAGATAAGGAGATGAATTTTGCATAAGAATCTTATATTAAGAAATGAGAACTTATTCTCCTCTTGTAGGGTGGGGTATAGCCGTTTTCAAGGCCCCTTGGGAGTGCCAAGCATGCTGCCACTTTTGGTCTTACCAAAACACTAGCTTTAATCCAGGTATTATTATGTGTGATCATTGTGTTTTATAATTAAAACCAACAACCAATTAACACCCTAAACCTACCCACCATAACCGTCCCCAACTTAAAATGGAGTCATTTTATCTCTGTAATTTTGTCACTTGTAATGTGGTATGTCATGTACCACGCTACATGTCATTTGGGTAGGTAAATGTATATTTAACAATTTAAATATCATTTCACATTATGTAACAAAATAAATAGTAATTCGTAATTACTTATATAAAATGGGTCACATTAATTCCAGTTAATATAATCTACAACCCTTTGTAATTATAATCAACTAATTATTCTTATCTCAAATTGTTTCATAAACAATAATCAATTTTAGTAATATAATATTTTAATTACCAAATTTTGTCTTATTTAATCACATTACAATACGACATAAAATTCTCACTTACAAATAAAATTTGTTCAATTTAAGAATTTAATTAATCTGTATCGATATACAATTAATTAACTTTTCAATTAAGGGAATGGTCCTATAGGTCTGACCTTAAGGGATCAACTGATCACCACCGTCATACGACAGTAACGTTAAACTCTAGCAAGCCAATCGTTACCGATTAATGTTGACCAGTTGACTATAATATCTATCATCCCTTTGTATTCTAATTATTGAGATTTCATTAAGTGATCGCACTATTGTTGAGGACACTTACTCCAACAGAGATGTCCGTGACGGAGTACTACAACAGGTTCACGGAATTGGAAAGCTATGCCGATGAGATGTAGTGGAGTCAAAAGTCCTTAGCTGAGAAATTCTTGAAGGGATTGGTGTTTAGGGTCATGAACAAGCTACCCGTGCCGGTGGCTTCTGACCTTAAGGAGGCTTACGAGAAGAAGGGTTAGGCTGAGAGATTGGCAGTGATGACTAAGGAGGCTAGAGAGGCGATGAAGGGTGGCAATTATAAGAAGGGCAATTATTCGCAGACCAGATCCTATTTGGGTGGTGGTGGCTACCGCAGGGGACAATAGTCTGGGGGAAATGGTGGTAGAATTACTAGTGAGACTTCCGGGCCGAAGTGCTATGGTTGTGGAGGTGTGGGCCACAAGAAGTTCGAGTGTCCATCTGGAGGAGGACGTGGGGGTTACCAGCCCTTCTATCAGCGGAGTTATTCGCAGAGCATGGCTAGTAATCGGCCTGCAGGTTCATGGAATCGGAAGGGGAATCAGAGTGGCACCGGCGGTGGTTATAACCGCTATGGTGGTTATCAGAGGCAGAACAACAACAACAACAATGGGGAGAACTAGAGTTCGGCTGCAAAGACTGTCGCATCCGCGAGCACAGTTCAAGGAGGTGGCCAGAAGAATAGTGGTAAACTATTCAAGATGGATAAGCAAGCGGCAGAGGCAGATGCACAGGTTGTTACCGGTACATTCATTGTCAATAATATTCCTTCTTTTGTTTTATTCGATTCCGGGGCAACCCATTCGTTCATTTGAAAGAGTCATGCTGTATTGTTGGGGTTGGATAGTAGTGAATCTGTAAATGATGAGGTATTTATACCTTCTGGGGAGTTTGTATCTTGTAATAAGTTGTTTAGTGGAGTGTCCAAGATCGTGGGGCAGATGGACATTCCTGTTGGTTTTTTGAATTTCCGTTAGACGGATTTGAGGTCATTGTCGGGATGGACTGGTTGGGTAGATATAAAGCTAATATAGACTGTCAGCAGAAGAAGGTGTCATTAAGAGGGCCGAAAGGGGTTAGAGTGTTACCGAGGGTTCGTGGTGAAGCCTAAGGTGAAGTTGATAGCAGCTATCACATTGAAGACCTACATGAGGAAGGGCTGCCCGATGATCATATGTCATGTCAGAGACACCAGAGTTGAGGAGCCGACAGCAGACCAGATAGAGTTGGTGAGTGATTTCGATGATGTTTTTTCGGATAAGATACTGGGATTACCTCCGAAGAGAGATGTGAATTTTAGCTTGGAGCTGAAGCCGGGTACGGGACCGATTTCTAAGGCCCCGTATAGCATGAGAATGAAGGAGCTAGAAGAGTTGAAGAAGCAGCTGAATGAGTTACTGGACGAGGGATACATTAGACCTAGTGTATCGCCGTAGGATGCGCCAGTTCTTTTTGTGAAGAAGAAGGATGGTAGCCTACGATTATGCATTGATTACCGTGAGCTCAACCATGTGACGGTGAAGAATAGGTATCCATTTGTTGGAGTAAGTGTCCTCCACAATAATGCATTTATATATTAAATCTCATTTTGGAATATCCGTGGGATGACTAGTATATTGATACTCCACGTCAGTTGATTAACGTAAATCAATAACGATTAGTTGACTAGAGTTAGACGTTATTGTCGTATTACATCGGTGATCAACTGACCCCTTTCGGTCACACCTAAAGGATGAGACCCAAACTGTAAACTAATTATTTGTATACGATACAGTTTAATTAGTTCTTTACATATATATTTGATATATGTTTGGTTACGAGAGTTATTTATTAGAAATTGAGTTAGGAACTCATACAGGTTAAGTTTATTAGTCAATTATACGATAACTGACTGAATAAATTTTACGTCTTATTTTAATACGATTAAATAAGATTTAATTTAGTAATTAATCGTTAATTCACTAAATTAGTTGAGGTTGTGCATATATTTTGAGGTAGAGGTAATTAGTTAATTATCTTTAGAAAGAGTTGTAAAATAAATTAACTGGACATTGTGGGACCTATTATATATTGATATAATGGTAAAATATCACTTAATAGTTGAGTGTATAATGATTATTAATTTGAGTCATATAATTGTTATATGATCAAATTAACACTTAATTATACTGGATAATTAAGCATATGATTATAAGTATTTGTGGGACAAATATCAAAATCAAAATGGACCATATTTGCCTAGTGGAGGCCGGATTCCTAGTAGTAGAAGAAATGATTTTTGTTCATTTCTTGTATCACACTACAACATGTGATTATGACAAGTATGACACATGAACATGATCATATACCATCCTACACTCTACCATTTTGCATGGGATTAAAATAAGCAAAATAATGGCTCAATTGTGAGCTTGGTGACCGGCCAATATGTCCTATATAAGGACATATTGGTTGTTCATTTCATTTGTTCAATTCTTCACTTGTTTTGCTATTTTCTCCAACTTCTCTCTAAAACTCTCAAATCAACTAATATTCTTATATTACTAGAGTAGTAATAAACCTAATATTAGTCATTTCTAGTCACTATATTTTTCTAGTCCAAAACTATAGTGATTGTTTGGGTTAGTCTTGGGTTCATGTTGGAAGGAGACTTTCTACATTGAAAGTTCTTTCAAGAAGGTTCATCCTATTATTTTAGCTCAAGAACAATAAGAAAAGGAGTTTCTTATTATGCCTATTTAAACCGAAATTTCTCAATGTAAGGAAATTTCATCTTATGTTTATTTATGCCTTTATATTTGCATGCATGTTACATAGATCATTAAATACTTAATTAACAAGATAATTAGTGACTAATTAGAGGAGTCTAATTAAGGTCTATGGACTTTCACCATTACCTAAGATTGATAACCTATTTGATCAGTTGAGTGAACTTGGGATGTTTTCAAAGATAGATTTGCGGTCGGGGTACCATCAGCTGAGGAGAAAAGATGGTGACATCCCGAAGACGATGTTTCCTTCAAGGTATGGTAATTATGAGTACGTGATGATGCCGTTCGGGTTGAAGAATGCACCATCGGTATTTATGGATTTTATGAACCAGAACTTCAGTCCATATTTGGACATGTTCGTAGTGGTATTCATTAATGACATATTGGTATATTCTAAGGCTAAGTAGGAGTATGCGGAGCGTATGAGGATCGTGTTGCAGACCTTGAGAGATAACCAGTTGAATGCCAAATTTTCTAAGTGTGAATTCTGGTTAGAAAAGGTGGCTTTCTTGGGGCACGTTATATCAAAGGAAGGAGTGATGATGAATCCGAGTAAGATTGAGGCGGTGTCTAACTGGGAGGCACCAAAGAATGTGGCTG
The DNA here is from genome assembly GCA_022085475.1 of Heliosperma pusillum. Lineage (NCBI taxonomy): Eukaryota > Viridiplantae > Streptophyta > Magnoliopsida > Caryophyllales > Caryophyllaceae > Heliosperma > Heliosperma pusillum. The sequence continues at coordinate 17,085 of JAIUZE010004017.1, forward strand.
AGGTGAGAAGTTTTCTGGGTTTGGCTGGGTATTATAGGAGGTTCGTGAAGGACTTCTCAAATATAGTTAGACCTATGACGGCGTTGATGAGGAAAGAGAACATGTGTTGTTGGGAAGAGAGTTGTGATACGGCGTTCCAAACTTTGAAGGAGCGTTTGACCACATCTCCTATGTTGGCATTACCTAAAGGGAGCGAGAATTTTGAGGTGTATACGGATGCATCGAAGTGTGGCTTGGGGTGTGTCTTGATGAAGAATGGGAAAGTGATTGCTTATGCGTAGAGACAGCTAAAGCCCGGAGAACTACCCTACTCATGATCTTGAGTTAGGTGCAGTGGTGGTCGCGCTGAAGATTTGGAGGCACTATTTTTATGGTGCCCGTTTCAAGGTATTTTCGGACCGTAAGAGTCTGAAGTACATATATACCCAGAAGGAGTTGAATATGAGGTAGCGACGGTGGATGGAGCTGATTGGGGATTATGACATGCAGATCATCTATCATGAGGGGAAGGCTAATGTGGTTGTTGAGGCCTTGACTCGGAAGAGTGTACATTCTTTGTGCACGACGATGTATTTGATGAGGTTGAGTGAGGAGGTAGCGAAGATGGGGATCCATGTGATTCGAAAGAAGGATGCTATTAGTGATTTGATGATTGAGCCTGGCTTATAAGATGATATTAAAAGCAAGTAGTTAGAGGATCCGAAGATTCAGTTGTGGAAGAAGGGAGTAGAGAAGGGTACTATTCCTAGATTTTTAATTCATGGTGATGGGAGTTTGAGATTTGAGGGTCGATGGTGTGTACCGAGCGATCCAGAGTTGAAGAAAGTGATTTTGACTGAGGCTCATTGTACACCTTATTCGGTTCATCCCGCGGGTGGGGATAAGTTATTCAAGTGTGATACACGGATTGTGGATTCTTGCCAAACTGTGGTACAAAGGGAACCACGGAGGGGCGCACACAGGATGGAAACAAGGGACAAGCGTAGTGATACACATTTGTGAAGTCGCCACCAATTTTTATGAGAAATTGCAACCGTTCGAATACTTTATGCCATGTCAAGACACAAAGTAATGACATGAACACTAAGAGCTTGTTACCCTTAGCATTCTATGTATAGAATGACTCTCGTGGATGCTAATGAACACGGATGTTCACAAAGATCTGGAGTAAGGGTTAGGGTACGTATTAGGAAGTTCTTTAATCGAACACCTAATCGCGCCCACCTCGATAGCGACCTCTACTAATGATTAAGGAAATTGTTCGTATTTGATATGTCATCGATTATATGCATGCAATGCAACATCCACAATTTAATCCTAGCATATGAACCAAACATTGTTGGTGAACATGTAATTTTAGAATTTATTGATGTCGAATTAGGATTTAGGATTGAATTACATATGAAAGAAGAGACAATCGTACAATCACAATAATTAAATATGACTACAAAATTACAATGATTTACATGATCTATGTCAGAAATATATCCAAAACAAAGATTTAAAGAAAATAAATGAAAATAAGAACAGATTAAAACACGGAGTAGCAGTGATATCAGAGTTAATAGTCGAATAAATATATAACTAAAGCTACGTCAAAACGATAACAGAAGTTCAGAGACAGAAACCAACCCAAAACAGGCGCAGCAGCAGGTGCGTCCTTTGGAAGAGGCGCATCACCTCTTGCGTCTGTGCTTGAGTTGGGTGATAAGTAGTATTTTGGTGTCGTTTTACCCCATATTTAAACCATTATTTGACTCGATATTGTGTGTGTAATTGCTAAAAAAAACTAATTTAACTAATTATTTAGATTTTATTAGTTTTATTACATTTATTGTGAATCAGTGTTATTTTTGTGAAATTAGGTACTACTACTTGTCATTTTATCTAATAGGTGTGATACTAGAAGACGAGCCAAAATTACCAAGCAGATGATACAGTTTGGCTGGGCAGATCGGGACTTGTGTTGACTTGGGATGTACTTGTCACTTGTTAAATGTTATATTCTTTGTTGACAAATTTTAGAATGGGTCTTTTGTAAAAAATGAAATGAGGAAAGTGGGCCACATTGTTAATTTGGGCCGCAAATAATGCCGACCAACAACATGATGCAGCAACAATTTAAATGTGTTTGGGTTGGATTTACGTACCATTTTGGGCCACTATGCCATCTTTCAAGTGGACTAAGGATTTTTGGGCAGTGGACAATAAAAAGCAGAAACAGAGAAAAGACGGAAAGGCAGACATGAAGAAGAGGACGCAGCAACAAAGCAGGAGAAAGAAAAAAACAGTAGGAGTAGGTAGTAGTAGTTAGAAGACCCAATTATCATCTCCTCTTAAAATTAATTTAGATCTAGTTTTATTATATGTAATAGATTAATTATTCCGGGACAAGATTCAATCTTTATGCAATTAATTCTTCATTCTAGTTCACTACACAATTTCCTTCAAGTTGGGTATAATTTTCTTTCCCTTTTCATTTTATTATTGTTAATCTCATGTCTTTGTTTAAGTTTATTTTAGTTGTTAATTTCATTAAAGTTTGTTACTTTGTTATTTAAATCATGTTTATGCTCTTTTTATTGTTAGTGGGTGGTTTAATTACTTTAGTTTTCACCATGTTAGAGTAGATTATTGCTAGGGTTAAAGGGGACCTTAAGTGGGATTAAATGGGTTTAATTATTGTGTTTTGTTAAGAGTAATTTTGTGGGTTACTTGTCTTTAATCTTATGCACACTCCATGTTCGATGAAATGCTTGAAGTGAAAACTTGAGTCTTTCTTTATTTTTATTCACTACTCTTTAAAGCGAAAGCTTAGACTAGTAGTAATTAGACGGCATGATTTTGATAGGATTGGCCTAATATGAGCGATAGCTTGCTTAGACCCGACCTAAGGGACCTCTTAGACCGAAAGGTTGAGACTTTACCTAGACTTGTACCCATCTTAATTGCCTTATTTTGTATATGTTGAGCGTTGGATGTTTTCCTCTTGTCTTGTGCATTTATTATGTTTGTTGAATTGCTTAAATGAAAGTTTGGCATTTCTTATCGTGTAGACTCGTCATGGGCGAAAGCCCTTGACTTGTTTGTTGACCGCACTTGACAAGTGGGTTGAGAATGGCTAAGGCGAAAGCTTGGCTAGACTCGACTCAAGGACCTTCTCTCATTGAAAGATGGAGACACACCTAGACCTCATCCTTCGTTTCACCTCTCATTTTGTCTTAGACTTGACCCCACCTACTTAGGTGAACCCGAGACCCTAGCCACCTCTCCTCATTTGTGTTCTTTGTTTGGTTTATGTTTTCTAGTTTTTAATTCATTAGCTTATTATTATCACTCACATTGTTTGTTTGACTAAACTAGAATAAAATCGAGACTTATAGCCTAACCCCACCGTCCTTTGTGGTTCGACCCCGACTTCCGCTATCGCATTAGTTGGGTTTTATAAATTGTTTTTGCTTGGGCGGTGCGCGACAAAAACCGTTCATCATTGGGTTATGGCTGTGAAGCCAAAATCGCAATCAGTTAATGTTCGTTGGTATATTTACGATTAATTGTTTATCTAAGACTCGAGTGAAAGTGGTTTAATTAATTAAATTATAAGACTAAAACCCACTAATATTGACTATTAGGGATCTAAGTCAAGGATTACAATATCTAAATATGAAAAAAACTATGTTTAAAAAACGACTTATACACAAAGAAAAGACTAATAAAAGAAGTTTTGAAAAGGTTTTAACATACTTCCGACATGAATCTTACATAAATTGATTGAATAAAATACAAATAAAAAGAGTCGCAGAACAACTCAAACTTTGGAAAGAACAGGCTGGGGAAGAGGCGCAACAGGACTGCGATCTTGCGAAGAGGCGCAGCATGTGCTGCGTCATTTCCCCAGAGGTTTCCCGCTAAAGAAGAAAAATTTCCACGTTTCTATTACGGAATTGTGGTTGATCTATACTTCCATTTTAAAGATAATACGAGATAATTTTATTAAAAAGATAAAACTTGAAATATATAATAAAATAATCAGAATATTTCAGAGTGTTCCGATTCGGAGTTTTAAAACGGTTTATAGAAAATGGAGCGGTTTTCGACCCGGACTCCAAATGAACTCTAATGACTGTCAAAACGACCGTACTGGTGCGTAGATGACGACCAAGGGGTAGACACAACTTTTTGAGCTATCATTTGTCGATAAACTTACGAATTTTCAAAAATCGTTCCGAGTACCAAACATCCGGCCCAATTATCACTGGATGGTTGGCGGATGGTGTAGAAACGAGGTATCTACAACAAGGATATGAAGAAAGAGGTAGCTGACTTTGTTGCGAGGTGTTTAGTGTGTCAACGAGTTAAAGGGAGCAAAGGAAACCGCAAGGTAAGAATCAGTCCTTAGAGGTGCCGAAGTGGAAATGGGAGTCTATATCCATGGACTTTGTGGTTGGACTTCCGAGATCGCAGAAGGGGAATAACATGATTTGGGTGATCGTGGATTGGTTGACCAAGTCACCCCATTTTGTGCCAATGAAAGATACTTGGAGTAAGATTGAGCTCGCGTTGGCTTATAGGAAGCATGTGGTGAAGCTGCATGGGGTGCCTAGTGACATAGTTTCTGACCGGGATGCAAGGTTCATTTCTAAATTCTGGAAGGAACTGCAAGAGTTGATGGGAACGACATTGAAGATGAGTACAACATTTCATCATGCGACGGATAGCCAGTCGGAAAGGACGATCCAGACCTTAGAAGACATGCTAAGGTTTTGTGTGCTATCTTTTAGTAAGAGCTGGGAAGATAGGCTAGATTTGATAAAATTCTCTAGGACGTGATAGCGGCCTCTACTAATGATTAGGGAAATTGTATTGGAATGGCACCGCGAGGCGTTGTATGGGAGGAGATGCAGAAGTCGGGTTTGTTGGGATGATAGTTCTGAGGCAGTAGTTCTTGGACCCCAAATGGTCTAGGACGTGATAGCGGCCTCTACTAATGATTAGGGAAATTGTTCATACTTAATATGTCATCGATTATATGCATGCAATGCAATATCCAACGTTTTAATCCTAGCATATGAATTAGACTAAGTCGGTGAACACGTAATTGGCACTCAATTATGTCGAAATTGGGAATTTAGAATTAATTACATATGAGAGAAAAGCAAAATCATATAATTACGATGACTAAATGAGATTACAACGGATTACGGGATCTACGTCAGAAATATATAAAAAAAAACGGAGATTTGAAGAAGAAGAAAAGATAAAAGACAAATTAGGAGCGATATTACGACTAATAGTTAGTTAATTACGTAATTAAAGCTACGTCAAAGCGAGAACAGAAGTTCATGGACAGAAGTTAACCCAGAACAGGCGCATCAACAGCTGCGTCCTCTGGAAGAGGCGCAAGGCTCGTTGCGTCTGTTCTTGAGCTTATTTATGACTACGAAGTCAGAATCGCGAGCAGTTAATATTCTTTTGTATATTTTCGGTTGATTATTGACCTACAACTCGAGTAGAAGTGGTTTAACATATTAATTATACTATAATTTATATCAATAACGAATTCCAGAGATTTGATATGAACAAATCGAATCTCCGAGACCCAATTTTGACTTAAAGACGAAACGTTTGACTTGAAAGACTATAAAAAAGAAAAGGAATAAAATAACAAAATCGCAGGAACCAGAGGAGGAAGGAGAAAAGCAGGAGTAAGGCAGCCTCTGGAAGAGGCGCATCAGGCACTGCGATCCTTCCAGAAGGCGCAGCTGCGACTGCGTTTCTTCTTGACGTCTAACGACTGCTAAAAATGTTTTGTAAAAAAGGTTTTGTTTTAAAAATCGATTTTGAACTTACTTCTGACGTGAATCTTACATTAAATGTATAAAAACGAAAGATGGGATTTACACCCTCACACTTACATGTTTGACGAAACGAGATTATCTTTGTTAACGCTTAGTGATTGCTCGACTCGAATGTACGTAGAAAGTGCCCTCGTTAGAGGATTTAGATGGATTGAATTAGTTGATTGATTGTGTAGTGGTCAAATAAGTCGGGCATGCAATGTGATAGGTACTCATAAGGATCTGAGCTTACGTGGTCGATTGATCAAGCACGTAGATGTCGAAAGCTTAGAGCAAAGAATAGAATGCAAAGAGAGAAGAAAATGGCTAAACACTCGTGTGCCTAAAAAGTGAGATCGGAGCTCTCCATTTTTAGTAGAAAATGTGAAGAGTTTTGGAATAACACAAACTTATCACGAAAATATTTGAAAATGGAGAAAACATGCTAGGGAAGGGGCGCAGCAGGAGCTGCGATCCTCTAAAGGGACACGAGTGTTATTTCCTCAGAGATTTCCTTATGCGAACAAAAGATTTCCACGTTTCTATTACGGAATTGAGGTAGATCTATGTATTTTAAAAGATACGAGATATATTTTATTAAAAAGATAGAATTTGAAGTTTTAATAAAATATCCAGAATATTCTAGAGCATTCCGACTCGTCATTTTAAAACGGTTTCTAGAAAATGAAGCGGTTTTTGACCCGGACTCCAAATGAACTCTAATGACTGTCAAAACGACCGTACCGGTGGGTAGATGACGACCAAGGGGTAGACACAAGTGTTTGAGCTATCACTTGACGATAAACTTACGAATTGTCATAAATCGTTTCGCGTACCAAACATGCGGCCCAATCATCACTGGGTGGTTGGCGGAAGGTGTAGAACTGAGGTATCTACAGAGCTCCCACTTTGACTGAGGCTTGGACAAGGCAAAAGTCAAAGTATAGCCAACAAGTCAATCAAAGATTACAACCTGACGACTATGGCGACGCGAGGCGGCTCAAAGGGTATGAACCAAGGACCTGTCGTCGGGAACATTTTAAAGTCTGTCGACTATCGGGGAGGGTCGTTTAAAGTCCATTAGACTACATATAAAATCTAGCAAGCCGTAAGAAGAAGTCATACCTGAGGCATCTTTTTATTTGGAATGAGGTGCTCAGTGAGGCTCGCCTGCCGTTTGAATAAGGTGCGTTATGAGGCTCGCCGGCCGCTATCATATGTGAATATATGCATGTCTCTGTCCTCAGGCGAACTCCCGTCAGGGAAACATATATATTGAAAGAAATCTGCAGAGTACTGGTGCACTGTATATACGGAAGACTCTGTCAGGATCGAATCATTCCGGAGGAATCTACTCGGTTGTGGCGAGCGACATCCTAATGATAAAAGACGAGCCCACGGATTGTATGTTCGCAAAGTGGGTCCCTGCTGGGGTGATAACATCATGTGACGGTTTTGAAGCCTGTCAAAGCGCGGGTCTTGGAAAAGGACCAAGCACGTGAAATAAGATGTCGGAGAAGAGGCGCACAAGATTTGGGCCCACAAATAACTAATTTGTAACGAACTTTCAAATCAAAGAGAAACTATGCTGGGTAATAAGCGCAGCATGGGCTGCGATCTTTGGAAGAGGCGCAGCAAGTGCTGCGTCATTTCTAGAACTTGTCCCTGTCTGAGTAAAAGCACGACAGACGAAATTCTATTTCATATTTCCAAATACAAAATACTCGAAAACCCTCTCAAATTCCAACCAAAATCCATCAAAACTTGATCAAATCAAACCATAGAACATGACTAATCGAGGTATGCATCCTTTCTTTGCTTTAATTTCTTGCTTTAGATTGAATTAGAATCGGAAATTAGGGTTCCTCCCCTTGAACATTTCAAAAATTTGGGGGTTTGCCTCCATTTGAGGTGTATGATAGAAATTGATACTAGAAATGAATAATTAACATTGTTAGGAACATAACCATGTATTCTTTTTGCGTTTTCATCAAGTTTTGAACAAATGAGACGGTCACACAGCTAGTTCGAAAATCGCTTCGAAAACACCCTTAGGATTGTCCGTTTTGGATGAAAGTTGGTGTTTTAGAACCCCTGTGTAATGGGGAAACTTGTTGTGGTTTGGGGATTTGCGACTACTTCTAAGGGATTCTTTTCTAGGGCATAACCGTTATTATAGCAAAATGCTGCCGAATTTTTAAATCAAACCCGTGACTAAGCTTTGAATTAGACTTGACTTGACTCAACCCTTACATGTGTAGTCGGGTTTCGGAAGAAATGGCCAAATATGGCCAAGAAACTTCCTTTTAGAGTTTATAAATATTTGAAATGTCTTGAAAATTGCTTGAAACGACTTGACCTGGCTTTGGTTTTGCAGGTGATGTTCCTTCCACGTCGGGGGAAGCCCCTATGGACTTAGAACTTGAGCCCTCTTCTTCTTGCGTCGGAGAAGAGATACCGGCAGAGGTGTTTGAGGAGGCCGAGGAGGTCCCGAGGAGGCCAACGTAGAATGAGGTGGATGCCAGATAGTGGGTGCACCTAAGTGGGCCGAGAAGTGGGATGGTATACATCTCATTTGGGCGGCGGAGAGCCACTTCTCTTACCGGATGGCGCGGAGTATGGTAAGATTCTGTTTGTCATTCTTTGTATCCGTTTGCCGTTTGATTTTTTATGCTAATGATGACTTTTGATTTGAATTTACGCAGGATGTTGGGAACATGAGGTCCTTTTCCGGCTATACAACCATGATGAAGGCCTACGAGTGACTGACGGAGGAGGAGAGGGCCCTCGTCGAGCTAGGAGCCTTTAGAGACTTAGTCAGGTCTTGGAGGGCGATCAAGGCGAGGAAGATTCAGGCTAATATTAGCCTGATTCGGGCCTTTCTTGACCGGTACTAGGACATGATGAAGAGTCGGGATAACCTTTGCCTAATTCGAGCCTTCTTGGATCGTTACTGGGATACGACCTCGACCTTCCACATGCCTTTTGGGGAGGTCGGAGTCACTTTAGAGGATTATGGCCTGATTTCTGGTTTGCCGTGTGGAGAGGAGAGCTTGGAGTGGCCGTCCGTGGCCGTGAGGGTTGACTCGGAGGAGGAGAGACAACTGATTGGTTGGAATCTGCCGGCAGAGCGGCTGCTCTACCTGGGTTGGTGCCGAGATCTTACGTTAGAGACTACTTTGCGGGTAGGACTCCGACGAGAGTGAGGATAGGTGGAGAGATGGTGGCTCCTCCTTCTTGTACTTCTGAGCAGAGGGCTTGGCTTTGGTTATGGTGGTTCTTGTCTTCGATTTACTTCGAAGACGAGGGGGAGAGGGTGTCGAAGAAGCTTCTTCCTTTCCTTTTGGACTTGAGTAGCCTAGGTCGGTGGGAATGGGTTACTCCCGGCTTTGCGGTCCTCACACGCTACATGAGGGCCATGGTTCGACAGGAACTGATGGAGAATGGGACGTCTCTTGCTACTGTTGGTCCTGGGATTTTTTTGGAGGTGTGAACCTTCCTTTTTGCATTCATTGAAGGATCAATAAATCATTTTGCATGGATTGAAAGATCAATATTTCATATTATCGTTTATTGAAAGATCAATATTTCGTTTGCAGGGGTGGGTATATTCCTACTTTCCAGGCTTCGCGCCCAAGAGGACAGAGCCGGAGCCGAGAGCGTATCTACTCATGAGGGACTGGGTGGTATGTTGTAGGTAGAGCCAGCGTTCTTCCTATAATGTTTGTTGGAGGGGCGTGAATGCCCTGTAGTTGGAGCACGTAAGTACCTCTAATTCTTTCTTTTGCCTTTTATTTGGAAATAATCAAAGGAATGACCCCTTAGTTTCTTCATTTTAGTGGGTTCCCAGACCTTGGGAGGACTATCCGGATGCTCCAGCTTTCGTGGCCGAGGTTCTACATCCTAGGAGTTCGAGTCGGCTGTTGCTGAGGACGCCTATGGGACATGTGGTACATAGAGATGACAATAGATCCAGGACCCTATCCAGACCCGCGGATCCGGACCTTGATGGAGCGGATATGGATCTCATTTTTATGGATCTAATGGATATGGGTCGGATATGGATCCTAAAAAATTTACGCGGATCTGGATATGGATCTTGTTGTTAAGATCCAGACCCTACCCACGGACCCATATCTTTTATTTTTTAATTTATTGGGTTTTTCCACATGGTACCCCTGTGTTTTTCTGAATTCTACATGATACCCCTCCTTTTTTCGAATTCTACATGGTACCCCTAAACTTAGTAAATAGTACATAAATTACCTAAACTACTAAAAATAAAGTCTTAAAACACCTAAATTTTACAAAGAAATTATTTTTATGATTGGCTAAACGATATTTATGTTAATGACATGCCAAAATATTGTCAAAAGACCAACAAAAAGTGCATATTATTAACGTTTCAAAGAGGCCGATTATTGCATTTTGGGTATTTTGAGATATTTTCATTAATTTTAAGGGTACCATGTAGATTTCGAAAAAAGGAAGGGTACCATGTAGAATTCAAAAAAACACAGGGGTACCATGTAGAAAAACCCTAATTTATTTTAATTATATAAGGATAAGTAAAGTTTATAATGCTGATGTTTTCTAATTTAATCAACTCTCATATGTCATTTTACTTATTTCATAGGTCATTCTTAATTTATAATACAATTTAAATATTTGTAAATTAACTTTTTCCTCATCCTAATTAAAACTTACGCGGTATTTAGTTACTTTATTATGTTAAATGTCGATATAATGTATACTTATAATCTTATTAAATATTCTAATACATTTTATGTAATTTTAATAGAAAAATTACATTTAAAAGATGAATAATTTAATAAAATATTTTGAAAACGAACATATCCATTTGGGACCCAGATCCTACCCTGATCCGCGGATCTGGATATGGATCTGAAAATTTTGGACCATGCGGATATGGGGCGGATATGGATCCAACATATACTATATGGATCTGGATCTTATAGGACCCTATCCAGATCCTATCTATTGTCATCCCTAGTGGTACCTGGGCGAGAGTTTGACTCGACAGTAATCCCGTGACACCTTTACGGCCCCATCGATCCTCCAGGGTCGATATTTAGGGAGCCTTATGACGCTGAGAGAGAGGCTGACTTAGCAGGCGCGAGTGGGGACGTCTTCCTTCTTCCTGGCGAGGAGTATTCCGGGTTCGTTCACCGGAGACTCGCGTACTAGCCGATAGTGGTAAGCATTGCTTGTTTTTTTTTCTTTTAATTGATTTGAGAAGTGACGAACGATTGTCAATTAAGGAGCCATTTGATCATTGCAGGAGATCGAGGTGGCAGACGTCGAGCCCCCAGCTTATCCCGAGGTGCTGGAGTACACTAATATGGCCATTTTCACGACGATTTCGGAGCTCTGCGATGTTAGCAAGGCGGTGACCGACGGTGGCTTGGAGGAGTGGCAGCATCTAGTGAGGAGGGTAAGCCTCTAACTTTGGCTATCTTCATTATTTTCATTGCACAAGAATGCATTTGATTTGACCCTTATTTTAATATAGGTGGCACCGTCTCAGCACGTGGCATTGTGGAGGGTGGCCAACCGGTTGCGGGTTACAGCCATCGAGGCGATCTCACGTGGTCGGGATCGACAGGTATGAACCTCTCATTCCTTTTCCATCTTTATCGTATCTACATGTAGTTTGAAATGAGATGATTGAAATGAGGCACTTATTCACAGAGAGACTTGGGGCGAGAGTTAACGGAGTCCCGGGAGGAGACGGCTTGTCTATTGAGGAAGCTGGAGGCCAGGGATGCTGAGATCGCCGCTCTTGAGGCGACTGTAGCCGAGCTGGGTGGCAATGAGGATTAGGTGTCCTTTGTTTTGTCGTTGACGTGTACATTTTAGATTATTTTTGTACACTTGGATTTTGACTTTGTCTCAGGCGAGAGCCCCCAGTTTGATGTATATATTTAAGTGCTTTTCCTGCTGAGTGTTCTATGTTCATGCAGGTTAGTCTAAAAATAGGTTTTGGTAGACGACGGTTTCTGCCGTCATGCTGCCGAAATTCACATAAAATTTACATAATTTACACGTAGCATATTGGTGACCTAAACTAGCGCAAAAATAAAAGTTCCCGAAAATGCGCGAAAATGACCGGATAGTAAGGAGGGCTACCCCCTAAAAAAAGAATTTTAAAAGAAATGTACAAGTGTACAAAATCGTAGAAAATGCCCAGAAATGAGCAAAATGACGACCGGACAGTAGGGAGGGCTACCCCCCTAAAAAAAGAGATTGAAAGAAATCTGTAAGTATTGAAATAATGGAAAGAAAGAGGAGTGAAATGATTCCCCTAAAAAAAGAAAGAAAATGAATAAGTGTGCTCATTTGGCGGCCATGTCGTCTTCCGTCTCGAAAAACGAACCTAGCAAGGATTAGAAAATCCTAGATCTTGGTAATTCGACGTATTACCGAATCCACATCCTGTAGGAATAGGAAACCATATCCAGACGTAAATTCGGAAAGCTACCAAGCTGGAAATCAGGACAAGGAACTTGGAGAAGAGGTGCATCAGGAGCTGCGACTCTTCGAAAGGGCGCAACTCAAGCTGCGTCATTTCCTGGGTCAGTCCGTCCTCGATTAAAATTAGGTGAGAGCGAATAGTATAAATAGAGACGTCGGGGAAGCTATTTATTCACACAAATCTTCTTCTATCTTCCGTCTATTACACAAAAGCTCTCTAAACTTAAGAAAATTTCAAAATCATGGATGCCTTTGAAAACCGTCTCAAAGAGTGGACAAATGAGTTTAAAAATGTTGAGAAGCATGATATGGGTTCTTTCAATCTAGGATCGATCTTGAGTCTAAAATTAGTGAAGGTTGTGAGGCCTTTCTTGGATGCTTGTCTTGAGTATTGGGACCCGAATTTGCACGTGTTTGCCTTTCCTGGAGGCGATATTTGTCCCTTTTCTGAAGAAATAGCTGCCATTGGGGGATGGGGTCCGGAATATGTGTCAGCTATACCCCTTAGCTTGCAAGGATATAAGAATAAATTCAGGAACTTTCTTGGACTGGCCAAGGCGGAGGTAGATCATTATGTGACCTCAAAAGGCGTTCTTATGTACGACTATGTTGAACGATTTATAAATAGAGATGACCCTTCTATATCATAGGTTGCGAGACGTAGGGCCTTTGGATTTTGCCTACTTCATTGCTATATCTTCCAAGACCATGTTGATAGGGAGATGAGAGGGTATCCTCTTTTTCTGAGCCTAGTAGAAGAAATTGAGCTGCGCAAGAGCCCGACATGCCTTTGCTTATGAGAGATCCTTCTTGGCCTGGATAACAGAAAACCGAACCGTGAGTTTTCGTATCTGGGAAGTACCATTATTTTACAGGTAAGAAACTCTATCTTTTTTGTATCTCAACTTTTTGTCTCCTTTCATGGCTTTGGATAACAACATGTTTTTTTTCTTCTTTTCTTTTTTTTTCTTTTCGGTTTTTTTTTCTTTTTTCGTTTTTTTTTTGTTTTTTTTTGTTTGCTGCAGATATGGCTGATGGAACGGCTGCGGTTGATCGAGCCCCCAGTTAATGTGCCAGGATATCGTGCTCGATCAATTGTTATGAGGACCAAGCTCTACATGGTGGACTTCACCCGGATATGCAACTATTGGGAAAATAAGCTGAAGAGTGAAGGTGGCCCGCTGATCCAATGGATCATGCCATGGTAGCATCTCAGGTCAGTCATTGGAGTATCATCTCTTTGGACTCGACTCGGTCAGTTCGCATTCCTGGCTTAGAATTTATGATATCTATATTTCCGGAGATATTATTGAGGCAAGTGGGCCTTAAATAGAAAATCCCGAGACTTGATACCGTTCTCTAGACTGCCTTGGCATATACTGCAGAGTTTTGTCGAGAATGGGCCACTAGGTGAGTTCAAAGAAACATGTGGTATATACCCATTCCAATTGGCTCTTTATGGGTATCTGGCTCATACTTGCAATGGAGAAAGGCTAGTACCCCCGAAGAACGTGAGAAGCTGAGGAAAGGCGAGCCAGTAGATTATAAGATCCGCAAAGTTGCTAAGGAGAACCAAAAGTATCTGATTGAAGGGGAAGAAGAAGCCGGATTCCTAGTTGTTCGTCCAGCGAAGAAACCGAAGACAACTCTTGCCGTGAGGATGGTGGTAGATAGGAATTGTAAGGCTAGACCGCGAGAAAGACCTTTGGTGATTAGGTCCGAGATAGTACAAGAGCGTCCGGCTCGTGGTCGAGACAAGAAGAATGACAAAGGCGACAAAGGCAAGAGGAAGATGGAAGAATAGATTTAGTCATATTATATTATTTTTTATTATTTAAGTTGTAATAAATGGCGGGGTTTTTAGAATCCTAGCCTAGTTTTTATTTCAACATTTATTTTATGTATGTAGCGTATTATTATTATTAATGGAATAATAAATAAAAGATAAAGTTAGTTAAGAAACTGATGAGATTTTCCTTTATTATTCTTATCGAATTTCAAATGCAAACGCAAATATCCTTCTATTTACATTTAAAATAATGTTGGGTTGAAACATGTGAGGATTACCTACGTATTCATTAAAATGAAATCAAACCATGCGCGTAGTTCGAAAAAATGTAAAAGAATAATCGTTCGAAGCAAGAGCTTGTAATGAACTTAGAAAAAGGTAGCATGTGCTTTTACTTACTCCTAAAACAAGTACAATTAAGTTTTTTTGATGACATGAGGATATCGAAATGTCAAAATGCAAGAGCATAGCGACATTAATTTTAACTAGCCAAGGGCCGGTTTTATTTCGTGTCGCATGAGCGACACGTGGGTTACGCGAGGCGTGTTTGTGTTTTTTCGTTTGACCTATGCTAAGGGTAGTACCGTTTCAATTAGTCTAGGTTGGTATGGTTAGCGAATTTGTTCCCATCTAAGTATGTGATTCTAACTGCACCCCCCGAGAGTATGGATTTGACTAAGAAAAGTCCAGCCCAGTTAGGTTAGAATTTTCCTCGTGGATCAGCAGGTAGAAGAGCTCTGACTGATTTGAGCATCAAATCCCTTTCTTTGATGTTCCTGGACTTAACCCGTTTATTAAAGGCTCGTTTGATACGTGCCTGATATGTCTGTACATTATGTAATGTGTTGGAATAAGTGTCTTCCACAATAGTGCATTTATATATTAAATCTCATTTGGAATATACGTGGCATGATTAGTATATTTTGATACTCCACGTCAGTTGATTAACGTAAATCGGTAACGCTCGACTGACTAGAGTTTAACGTTATTGTCGTATGACGGCGGTGATCAACTGATCCCTTTAGGTCACACCTATAGGATGAGACCCAAATAGAATACTAATTATTTGTATATGATACAGTTTAATTAGTGCATTACATATATTTGATATGTACGTTTAGTTACGAGAGTTATTTATTGCAAATTGAGTTAGGAACTCATTCCACTTAAGTTTATTAGTCAATTATACGATAACTGACTGAATAAATTTTACGTCTTATTTTAATACGATTAAATAAGATTTAATTTAGTGATTAATCGTTAATTAATTAAATTAGTTGAGGTTATGCATACATTTTGAGATAGAGGTAATTAGTTAATTATATTTACAAAGAGTTGTAAAATAAATTAACTGAAAATTGTGAGACCCATTATATATTGATATAATGGTAAAATATCACTTAAAAGTTAAGTATATATTATTTATTAATTTGAGTCATATAATTGTTATATGATCAAATTAACACTTAATTATATAAGATAATTAAGCATATGATTATAAGTATTTGTGGGACAAATATCAAAAATCAAAATGGACCACATAACACATGTGGAGGCGGGATATATTGCTAGTGGAGATCAATGATGATTGTTCGCATCTACTCCTACACTCCACCTTATGTTATGACACCAATATCATTACCCTTACTACCATACTCTACCTATTTGCATGAGAATAAAATAAGCACAATAATCACTCAATTGTGTGAGTGATGACCGGCCAAAAGGCCTTTATATAGCACAATTGTTATTTTAAGGAGGATCATCCACTAATAATATGCTCAAGAACAATAAGAAGGAGTTCTTATTGTGCCCCATTTTGACCGAAAATTCCCATTGTAAGGAAATTTCATCTTATCTTTATATTTATGCTTTTATATTTGCATGCATGATAACTAGATCCTAAATCATTAAATTAATGTAATTTAATGAACTAATTAGAGGAGTCTAATTAGAGGTCTAGGACTTTCATGTGGTATCAGAGCTCAATAGTTACATGCATGTCGATTTTAAGCATTAAAATCGAGTTATACGATAACTTGGGTAAAATTGAAAATTTGTGTTAAAAATTGGTTTGCACGAAATTTTTGATTTTCATGCATACCTCCTGATCTCAAAATGGTTGTGGTCAAATTTAGTGATTTTAGGGATTGATTTGCTATTTATTTTGATTTATGGCCTTTAAATCATGTTAATATGCATGTTTTATGTTAAAAGTTAACTAAAAATAGTTTCATGTTGATTCTGGCCATGAAATTTTGATATGATCTCACATGCATGTTGTACATACGTTTTGTAAAATTTCGTGACTTTTAATTAAGTTTTGCATAATTATTTATTTTTATGAGATAAAAGTCAATAAAGTGAGATTATTATGATCATAAAATTGAAACGTCTTTTTATGGTCTTGAAAATTTTTGGTACATTTTATAATATGATTTATATCATCTTGGTGAAATTGTATAATTTTTTTAACTATTTTACTATATTTAGTGGTTTTTATTTGATAAAACCGTTGAATACTAAGTTATTTGTTCATAAATTTATTCAAAATTTTTGGGCAAATTTTTCTGGTTTTTATAGTTCCTGGAAATGTTCCATAATGTACTAAATTTTTGGTTTCAAATTTTTATGAGTTTTATATTTTATTTTGGGTTTATTTCATAAATATTATGATTAAACCTCTATATTTAGCAAATACGATCAATTCGAACTAATTAAATACAAAAAAATTTAGTGGGGACTAATTTTGAGTTCTAAATCAGTTTAGATAATTAGTTTGAGCTTAAATACGATTTAAGTGTTGATTATTGATTTTAATAGTTAAAAATCGATAAAATCCATAAACCCGAGCTAGAATGGGCATGATAAGTATCAAGGGCGATTTTGGCATATTTTTTCAGCATTTTATTTATGTTGTTATGGTTAAATGAATGAATGGCATTTGTTCATATTTTAATGCAAGTTGTACCTAGTATGGCCTAGATTATTTTAATTGGTATTACCCGTAATGTAAGGGAATACCGATTCGGTTGTAATTTTATTTGCGATCTCGTATCGCCGTTTGTAATAATTTAATTTAATTTTCTAGATCAAATTTATAATAGGAATTTTATTTGTATCTTTTGTAATTAATTATTATAAAGACGGAGATTCCCGAAGTCGGTGTTCCAAAAGACGGTGCCTTTTTGGAGCATGTACCATGAAGATGCAAGGGGCCAAAGAGTTGGTTTCCGATTTTGTAATCGTCTAGTTCATTGGATTAGCTAGATGGCCATACTAGGATTTATTATTTGCTTGCTTTATATTTTCCGCTCATGCCAAAATCGCCAACATGTATTTTTTTATTTCGCGATTGTCAATTCAAAGTTATTCAAAATTCACCGACTTAGTTCGCTTATAGGGAATTAATAACTAAATTGACAAGACCTCTCACATGACTTAAAAAATTGAGATTAGCCTTACCAATTAGTAACACCTATGAATCCCGTGTTCATTAGGGCTACCACGCTCGTGGGTCCCTTTTTTACCTCGGGTAAGTAGGGTGATACGATCACAAGCTAAAATTGGATTGGACTCAACGAGATAAGCGTTATCTTAGGACTAGGAGATGGATTTAGTTGAAATCCGTCAACCAAGAGTTCTAAGGGTAGAATTAGTCAAGTATTGACTTACCATGTTTAAATAAAGGTAGCATACGATGACTATTTTTGTCTAAAGATGGGTCTTGGAATCACTTATATAATTTCGTGAGGGGTCATTATATGAGTGACTTGTTAAAATTGTTTTACAAGTAAATTATATATAAGCAATGAATGTTTATTTTTCGTTGATTTTATTCGCGCAATGACAAATATTTATCCTTCTACAAGCTTGTAAATCCGTTCAATCGTGGAAAGGAGTTTCCATTAATTTATACGGTAGCATTTTGATTGCGATCTCCGTTTAAACCACCGTAGCTAATGACAAAATGTATTTTTTCTTTTTGATCCTCATATTTACCATTGCAAATGTCTCTTATGAAGAGTATACAAATGAGTCACACTTAGTCAAAAACGTTTTGAATTTTTTTTTTTGTGACCACTTCTTATTACAATGGTGCATCAATCTTTTTGCTCGAAAGAAAATATTTATTATTTTTGGTATGACGTCATAATGCTCCTTATCGAGGCTTACCTCAAAAGAGGCCAAATCAGTTGGGATGACTAGGTTAATCGATTCATTTGAAATCGTGAATAACCAAATATCGTAGACACTTCATGAAAGGTTTATCCTTTTTTAAAGGTAAAACCATGAATGAAATGAAGAATAGTCTTCTTAATAATTCTAATCTACTTGTCTAAGTAGAGATTCATGAAAGTGGGTGGGAGCTTTAGGAAAGATGTTTTATTCTTGATTGTTAAGAAT
This sequence comes from Heliosperma pusillum, assembly GCA_022085475.1. NCBI lineage: Eukaryota > Viridiplantae > Streptophyta > Magnoliopsida > Caryophyllales > Caryophyllaceae > Heliosperma > Heliosperma pusillum. Next base: position 35,613 of record JAIUZE010004017.1, read on the forward strand.
ATGACGAGGTTCAAGAGTAGGTTGGTACGATGTTGGCACAAGGCAAGAAAAAAAAAGGCAAAGCTATTTTGAATAGTAAAGTCAAAACCCAAGCAAGATGTCGAACCCAACTTTTGATGATTCTATTATACAGTGTAAGACAATAGAATAGAATTTGCCCCAAGTTTTCTAAAGAGTTAGAAATTGGGTGTACTATTTTCACCCATAATATCTATATGATCGACATTTATTATGCTAAAATGCAAGTTTTGGGTATTAGATACCCATAATGGTTTTCATCAATGTATTCAATGCATATAATAATGATTCGTGCGACGACTAACTATGATTAAATGTCCACCTACAAGGGAAATATAACTATTGTAGTTTTATTTCTATAGAGACATATAAAAGTTATAATGTGATCAATCTAGTTTTGGATTTAGAGGTATACTTTAATAAACGTTATTATGTACATGACCTCTAAATAAAGAATATAGTATCCACTTTAGTGTACGACACAAGTGTTTCACTTTTGTGAATGGAACAAGTGTTCTATCTATTTATGCCTATACTTGGTCAATGGTTATCTCATACCAATCAAAGGTAACTATATTCTTGACCTAAATTAGAAATTACTTGTCATATAGATTGAAAAAGGCTCAAAATTGGTGACTCAAATCTAATCATAATTCTAGATTGTGTAGCACATCTAAAACATTTGATTTTGAATCTTATGGTGTGTGCGAATCTTGTATTCAAGGCAAGATAATTCGTGCCCTTTTTGTTGAAAAGGAAATCGAACTAGTAAGTTATTGGCCCTATTACATAAGAATATGCGTGGTCCAATAATAAACACAACCAGAGATGGTTATGACTATTTCACTTTATTTACCAATGATTTAAGTGGATATTATATTTGATTCTACTTAATGAGGTGCTATGAGAAATCTTTGAAAAGTTCAAACAGCTTCAATGTGAAGTAGTTAACCACCAAGAGTATTAGATCAAGGACTTACGACCAAATCGTAACTAAAATATCTAAGTATTGACTTTGATTTTCACCAAAAGTATTGTGAAATAGTTTCACGAGTTAACTTCTCTAACACACATTATGAGATAAGGCGTTGTTAAATAGAGAAACGGAACCTTATACGATATGGTTTTGTCTTTGTCAAGTCAAACTGAGCCATTTGACTAACCTTGGGATCTTAATATTTTTGTCTGATATTTCTTTTCCCACCATATTAAATCACATTTAAAACAGTCTGATTTCATTCCATATACGATATGGATTGGTAGCGTACCTAATTTGTAAGTTATCCGTACGAAACAAGTGCTCAATAATCCTACATTGACCACGAGAACAAAGCGTTTGTGGCTCGTGATGCTGTCTTTCAATAAAAAATACGATTATTTCTTGGTAAGACAGAGTGGGAGAAAATGTTTCAAGAGCCACAAGCTGAGCATATGGTCCGGAAATTTTTTCCTCATTTTTCCTCATTGCTTGTTCAGTAGTTGTTTCTTCGGAACCTAAGAGGTCAGGTGGGATTTTAATCTACTTTACTGAGATGAATTCTAATATGTGACTTATAAGAGACTGTTTCTAGTCCCAACTTCTTGCTATGGATTAGAGTCTTGCGATTCGTAATGGACTCTATGCATGATGGTTAGGTGTGTGACCTGGTAAATTTTACTTGAAAAAGTACGACCTCTTCAATGTAAATTTATTTTTAAGATCGAAATTTGCATGGAAGAGCATTAAAATGTTGTCAAAGATAAATTGGTAGGCAAAGAGTTTTGCACCAACCTTAATTCTTCGATCCATTCGAATATACTTAGCGATTACAGCATATCATAATAGTATGATGTCAATTGGATCTCAAGAACCACC
>JAIUZE010004018.1:0-29760 GCA_022085475.1 Heliosperma pusillum
ATGATATGATGAGTTTTATGTTCAAGTCTATGTGATAAAGACGCTGTTTCTAGCCGGTTCGACCAAACGGGTTTGGTCAAACTAAGATCTAGTCAGCCCCGTTTTGACTGATGACCCGTCGCGGGACTCGGGTCGGGGATTTGTCTTCAAGTAAGGTTGTATTTAATTAATGAATTAGCCTTAGTAGATATGAGGCGATATGTTATTTGATTATGATTTATATGCAATTAGTCACATGTTAGGAAATGGTTTCCGTGACTGTTTAATTATATGGTTGGTGTCGTGTTGACTAAGTACCCATAGAGAATTACGAGTATATGGCGTCTTGACCATTCTAATTCTAAATGAGTATCTTGGACCATGACATTGATAGGCCCGTACTATCTTTAACGAGTATATAGTTCACTGCTTGATAGCTTTTGTGTCCCGTCTTGGTGGGTTTATATCCAAGTCGGGGCATGGCATCCTAAGAGTTCCGCTTTGGGAAGGGAGCCAGCTTAAGTACTAGCCATCTCTGCTTAGGGGGTCGCCTAGTAGAGTTTCTCATAGACGGTTATGTCATGGGACGGGGAACGGAATAGCTGTTGTCGCTAGGTCTGATCAGTCTAGGACTAGGATGTTTTTCCTACCTTGTGGTATAGCCTCGAGTTACAGAAGTCGACTATTGACTGTTCTAAGCACTTATGCCTGTTTCTAGAAGTATTGGTCTTTCATGTTTGTATGATTCTATGAATCTTAGAAGGTGAGATGCAAGCCGGCTAAGGTTGATAGAGTTTGGATTACCGGATGTTAACTGATTCACATGATATTATGTTGATTAGGGTTTTAGTGTATCAGGGCCATGTTTTAAATGTAACCGCTGAGCCAGCATACCAGCTTCCCTACCTCGTATTATAGATTGTTAACGGATTCACATGATAGCTTTCATATGCTAGGTTATATGTTAGTTATTTGTTTCATAACATGAAAAGCATATCGTATATGTTAAAGTTTTGTATTTTTCCATATACATTGCTTTTATGTTATTCATGTTTTATTAAACTCGACATTTCGTGGCTGGGAGAACTCGGAGTTACTCCCCACTGACTGTGGCTTCCGTGTTTATATTTAATGCGGTTGGCAGGTTTGTGATGCATACTTGGGTACATTGACGAGCTAGCGAGCGAAGTATTTACCTTGGACCTATATTCGGTTCTTAGGATTGTATATTATTATACACTCTTTTATTTCCGTATTTATACGGGAAACATGTCTCCCGTTTTAGATATTTCTTATGTATAATATTATTTCTTTTTGTTATGAACCTTGTTTGTTTAAGACACCTTTGTTATGATGAATATATTTAATAGTAGGTTCCGGTTTTAAAATTTACCGATTTTCACTAAAGTGAACCTATTAGAAACGTATTCTCATCTTTTATTTATTTAAATTATTTTTTTTCTTTCCGCAAATTTGAGGGTGTCACAGTACGAATATAGAAATAAAGCTCAAAATGATGGCAAACTTACGATATATCATGACATGCTCTCTAAATATAACATGACGGTTCAATTATAAAAGTTAATCAACTACTTACAAGGACTTCTTTTCTCATGCGTCAGCCTCAATAAAAATAGGCATGTAGCAAAAAAAAATAATGGTGGAAGTGCTTAAAATAAAGTAATGTTACAACACTTTTGCTCAGCATAATCAATACAATTATTACAAAATACTCTAAGTTACCAAATAGATTCTCATTCCTTAAATTCAATCCAACTTTTATACTTGCCCTTCATGTACCAAAGATTGCAGCCCTGAAAACACAAGGGAAAGATTAGAAATATGTAATAAAATCATAAAAATAGTGCTTAGAGACCAACACTACAATAATTAATAACAAACTTTCAGGGAATATTATAAATCGCGATCAAATCACATAGAAATAAGAGGGAAGCTATAGAAAATCAAAGAATGAGGCGATATACAAATCTTAGAGTGCAAAAAAAATTAGAAAGGAATTGATGTAAAAATGGGTTTTTATACATGAGAAATTTGAGAATTCTCATTGTGTTTGCAATATCTAAATGACAAGAAATAATAAGGTCAAATGTTTCATCTTTAATGTAGTTACTATTAATTACACGAAATGAAAGGGGTATAATCTAATAATGCTGCGCTAATTGTCATTTTAATGTTAAAAGAAGGTGAAGAGTTTTCAGATAGTGGGAACCTCAGACGGATATGAAAAGTGTGTAAAACTCACGTAAGTTATATGAAGGTTTGGTTAGATGCCAATGATGTCACGTCAACGTGGCTTCAACACATCGCTCAGTTAGACTTTTTATAATATTGTATAGATTATTTTTAATTTAACATGGAATTGTACCTCGTCATGTATCATTCTACTAGCTATTCAATGTAACCTTTTTATATTATTGTATATAGAGATTACAAACAGTTGGTAATGAAGATGTAATAAAGGGAATCAATTGAGATATTTAATTTGAAAATTTAGTTTTTTTTTATTGTGTCAAGGTATACAAAAAGGTAAGAGAAAATGAAATTAAAGTACAATAATTATGTAGATTGTTTTTTATTTTGTTAATTATAGAGGTGACATGTAACAAGAAGTGGAGACATGACACATGTCACTTCAATGGAGGCTCAACAAGCCTTTTTATATTATTGTAAGATGAGTCAAGATAATTATGGAGTGATTAGGAGTAAAAATGGGTGGTAACCTAATTAAAATGACCTTTGCTTGTGAATGGTCTTACAACAACCATATAATCTATCCACCTTAATATAAATCTATCCACCTTAATATAAATGTGGCTAAGAGGGGATACTATTCATAATGAACAGTGTCAATTTCCTCCCACTGTTGGGCCTTCTACTCAGCTGAGCTTTGCTTTCGCTTGGGCCTGTCTTTGGAAAACACTTTCTATTCGTTTCACCTTGTTTATTCCAGCCATACATTTTTGCCCTATATCTCACTATCTCAACTACAATAATTCACACCCCTTTTCTCTCACGCTCTCTCCTTTCTCCTTTCTCCTTTCTCCATTCTCACTTCTCAGCCATCATCTCCTCCATACTCATCATGCTCACCTTTTACCTTTGATTCTTAAACAACCATTGACGATGATCTATATCATCTTTTGCCTCCAATTCATTATCTTCAGGTTTCTTCAGATTACTTTTCCCCTTTTTCTGATTCCATCTGATGTTACTGTCAATATATATTAGTTTAATTCTTTGTCTGAATTTGATGATGATCTCTTAAATTAGGGTTTATGTTTGATGTCGTATTAGGTTACTATTAAGATAGTAGAAGATCAGGAAGAAATTGAATAACAACAACAATAAAATGATTTCTGCAAAGGAGGCGTACATAGACAAGATGATGAGGTAATTTATCATTTGCTTTATTTAATTTCATGTATTATACTGAACGATGATGCCGTCTGTTTGGTTTTTATGTTAATTTTGAGTGTTCCCATTTGATTATTTTAGGATTTTTTTTTAATATTGATTGGGTTTCAAATTTTGAGCGTCCATGAAGCTTGAGGTTTTTATTAGGTTGGTCAAGGATATATTCATTGTGTTTAGCTTCTAAGTCGTCTCGTCAGAAGGAAACACAATATTATAAACGGAGGGTGTGTGAGCGATCACTTTGTACAGTTTTGTTTTATGAAGTTGATTGACATTGATCACTTGGATTTTGAACTTCAGCGCCAATGTCGCAATATAGTCTCATTTTTTTGGTTCTCTTAAATAAGATTGTCAATTTTGTTTGAACGTTTCTTAGGTTGTTTGTCAGCGATGTCGTACACATCAACACAATTATGAACTTTATCTTCACTATTAGTTCAATTAATCATCCTATGTTTTTCCACTTTTTATTCATTGATATCATACGAGCAAGATATGTTTTTGGTGTTAAGCCCGACCTTGATCACATTAGGTTCATTACTGGTATAGTGGTATATACCTCAACTCAAAGAACAAAATGGGGCCTCTAACTATTTTTCAGTTATGCAATATAAATTTTATTTGGCTTTGAGTAATTATGAATTTCTAAGGGTTTTGATTAGGTCCATTTGGTTTGGCCGGCTAATAGCATGACTGAGTACATTATGCAAATCTAAGTATTATTTATCGAGATTTTGTAACTCGATTTTGGGGAAATCGATTAATAATATGTGAAGGTTTTTATTATGCACAAATTATATAATAAGAAGGTCTGAGGTCGTGAGACGGTCCTTTTATGTAAAGGAACTATATATTTACTACTAATAAATGAGTTTTCTTTTACAAGATGAAACCACCTCACAGTGTGAGATCATCCCGCAACTGTTGATTATGTGAATTTGGTTCGACTTGCTAATTACAAAAGGAGCCAATATATGAAGATGTAGAGACATTATTTTAGATTAGCTTGTATTATTGAGCCCACAAACGATGCAAAGACATTATTCTTACTGTGATAGATTGGCAATTCAAGAAGTTCAAGTGATATGTGAGATTATGAGTCATTGTGCTGGTCGTATTAGGCGAAGAGAGTTGTTCACACACTTGATTTCACATTTTTTAGTGTTTTCTTTATACGGCCTTCAGCAAGGTTGATTTAATAATTCTATTCTTTCACACACTTATAGATTTAAGTTTTTTATAATCAAATTCTTAAGTTATTGTCAGTTGATGTGGTGAGCTTGGGTGGGATTTAATTAATGTTTTAGTAGAAGGGAGCATAGTTTGTGATTAGAGTATTAGTTTAAGATGATGTGGAGGGGTTATGCACAATATCCAGATTGTTAAAGTCTGAAAAACACACCCTGTTAATGGTCTCGATTAGCGATCTCAAAAGAGTTGCCACAAAGACATTTAGCCCTCGACTCAAATATACTTTAAAGTTGGGCTTTGGTTACTAATATTCTAAGACTAAGTTTAGGATCAGGATTTGGTGACTCTTTCTACTTAATGTTAATTTGAGATGGTATATTATTGCAATTGAAACTAACTGGTACTCTATGCAGGTGCTCCATCTCATTGATTTGTTTAGCTTTTATAAAAATGTCCTTCATAAAGCATATAAAGAAAAAAGTAAACAATTAAATGGGATTGAGGGATGACGATAACAAATGCTCATATTTATACTCATTTATTAATCTATCTTGCTTCATTTGGAACTGTTATTAAATCCTTAATGTTAGGAGTTGTGCTGCTCTTTTTCCCTTTCAAATTAGGCTTTCAGATCGAGTTTGGTTAGAAAATGAGGTTCTTACATCACATGTGAAGCTGTAAGATTAATGACAGCAGGCTCCTTGTTGTTCTTAATCTTTGCCAACATAATCTGTCTTGTTTCATACCTATGTTACTCCGACACTTTGCTCTTTTGATACTTAAGCTGTCAAATCCTTTCAGGCGGTTGTGGGCTACTAAAGAAGGGGTCAATAACGTTTTCATACAGTTCCTTAACAAAGAGATGTATGGTTCAATGTTCCCATCTTTGTTAGTTAGGAAATACAATTACTAAGAATACAAACATGGGTGTTAGGGAGTGTAGAACTTTCTTTCCTTTTAGAAGAACAATACTAGAATAAAAGCAAATGATAGTCAGTTGCTCGTTAATTTGTAAAATGCTTGCTATAATATGATTAGGTTGTAATTGATCACTCATATCCTAATAGGTTGTTTAAAAAACTAAAATGAAATTGACGTTCTAATGTCTTTGTTTGCAGCAACATCACTAAATTGACGTTTTATAGTGCTGACTTGATGGGTAAGGCACTTGCAAATGAGGTATTTGACTAATAGTTGTTTCATCGTTCTTGCTTTGCTTGTCTGTATTTGGTGTACAAAATGAAATTGTTTTGATAAATGGTACTCCTCACAGGCCCTCTGATGGCGTGCACGGCGTCCACATATGCTGCAGGTACTGACTGTTGTCACTGTTGTCAGCGGTAGGCATACCGCTTCCGTTAGAGAAGATATCATTCATTGTTTACGCCTTAGGTCGAGTAGTAGCCACATATGTTGTTGGAAGGCTTTATGAACCTTCAAGAAAACCATATCTTTCAACTGCCAAGAATTGCTAGGTTGTAACCCATGAAGTTCATTACTGTAGCAACTCCACATCTAGGGTTCACTAGGGCACAAACAGGTGATATCATTAACTGCACTTGATTAGTCTTTCTTTTGAGATTTGTCTTTATTCTAATATTAGTCTTTCTCTTCGCAATTTCTAAAAGCTTTCTCACGATACAACATTTTCGAAGCTCTTATGATACATTTAAATATTCTTTCATTTGAAAGAGTCTCATCTGGTCACTTAAATGAAATAGGCATATCTTGATCTTCTGGTGATCTATCTTTAGGGTTATGTACTCATGTCAGATCTGCTCTGCTTTATTATTGTACACAAATTCTCATTGGAGGCAGGCACTATCCGTCACAAGCTGAATACGGATAGTGTCCCTCTCACAATATGCAAGTGGGGAGGGTAAGTGGTAGTGTCCGTCTTCAGTGAGATGAGTTGATCGTTGTATGCCCTTGTTTAGTTTTCAGATGTAATCGCAGCAGTTAAGAATGAAAAGTCCTTGTCTTTAAAAATATTGTTGGGTTTCTATTACCATATAGTGCGAAATAAGATTGTTTAATGGCTTGGGGTGGATTGGTGATTACACACATTCTTTTTCATTCTCAATTGGCTTGTTTTACGTCTTGGTGGATTGGTGATTACACACAAATATAACAATTTTGAAGGAACATATTGCTTGGTGAGTATAAAGGTGATTGAAGGCGAGAATTGTATCTTCTGATTGCTACTTCATATTTCAAGAACTACACTCAATTTAGTAAACCATTTCATTTTAGTTCATCCTATACCAAAGTTGAAGAATAATTGTGTTTGGCTCTTTGAATGGAGAATCAAAGAAAAAGACTTCTGTAAAGAATGAAAATTTTGGAAGATAAATGCACAACTTCTATTGGCCAACCTAATAGTCACTTTTGCTCCTCTGATACCTTAGTAATATGCTTAAAGCCCGTTAGTGATGAAAATATAATTGAGTAGAAATTTGAATCATAGCTAAAGTTCACCGTCTAAATGTTATTAACAAATTCATTTTTCCTAACGAATGAAGTGCTACGCTATGATATCTATGAAACACGTATAAGTATTATAAAATACCACATTGATGAGGACTTGTGAATGTCAATAATTTACATCTTTGAAAAGGTTAAGATTGAATCAGTTGTTTTAAAGGAGGATAATGATCAAGATGGGGTACAATGGTAGAAAAACAATATTTACACATTTGTAAGATGTAGGAACCGCAAATTTAAGTGCGATGACAATGAAGGAATATCTAGAATGCCAATCTACGTACTCATGCTAATGCGTCGAATATAGCCCTTATTTATGTACCTTGTCCTTGGAAAGGCTTTCCTGGTTACGCAAATTCTCATTTAGAAGGGGACTCTTCGTCTACAATGTAGTCGTCATCTTAACGATAAAATGGTCGAGAATGTGACCATTTTAACGATAAAATGTCACAAATAGAATTATTCTGTTTTATCAAAAAATGGTTACATTTTATTGTAAAGGGTCACATTATATCCGTTTTACGCTTAAAGATGAAAAATGACCGTCTTAAGGGGTGGTTAAGCCGTTGATTCATGTTTTACCAAAACATCTCAGAGTTTCACCCTTTTTTATTTCAACTTTTGTTGGTTTTGATATAGATTGTCATGGGTTTTTTTTAGAAACCTGTAAAATAAATATTTGAGGTGGATTCTCGGAATTTTCGAAATAATGGAATTCGGAAGACGCACAAATGTGCCCCTAAAATTGTGTTGTACTCTATATTTAAAGACTACGCCAAAAAAGCAGTCTCAATTGTGTGCATTCCTTATAGTGACTTGTGAATTCGCCATGCTCACGGAATAAAACTACACTGATATAAATATCTTTGGGTACGGTGCGCGAAGCGCGCCGTACAACAACTAGTTACATAAAATGTCATCAACTTGGTCATCCTCTCTCTCAACTTTTAATATTTAAACTAGTTTTGATACCCGCGAAATTCGCGGACCTATTTATATTATGTTACATATGGATTTTTTAATAACCATATACTTTGGCTACCTAATATACAAATATTGAGTATGAGGTAAAACTTTTTGCTCCAATTAACTATAAAGTCACAATATCGAAAAATACAAATGCAAAATTGTTTTATTCTCATTAAGAAATCCGATTTATACATTTAGCAATGAATATCCTAAAACTTTAATCTGTTCTATAAAAGAATACGCCATGGGGTCATGTAAGTTTGGTAAGTTCCAAACTAACTATGAATAAAATTGTTCCTCGGAAAAATAAATTCATCAATTTCCCTCATAGAAGCCCTTTATCCTCCCTTTACGTCCCTTGATCACTTCCATTCCCTAGTTTCCCATTTACATCCATTTCATTTTATTTTTTGTCTCGAGTAAGCAATGTACACAAAATCATTGCTAAAAATAATAAGCTGCTCTTTTTATAACATTATTCTTAAATCTTAAAGGCGTGTAAGCTCATGGAAACACATATTTTTCTGAAGTACTCAACTACACTGGGATAACCTTACTCTGTTAATGAGTCAAATAAGTCTCCATGTTCTTACAAAGATAATCAATGAATGTAGAACAGACGATGAAAGTTAGTTTACAAAGATCAATGAATGTAGAACAGATGAATAGGAAGAATACTCGGATCACTAAACTACTAAAGGTAATGCAAGTCACTAAGTAACGTTGTAGCAGATACAAATAGTTTATTTTTTTCTAGAAAAATCCAATATGACAATATGTTATGCTCATTTCGTCTCATTTTAATATCAAGTAAAAGGAAAACAAATTTTTCCTCGTATCTTTAGTTATGTGGTACTCCACATACTCAATCATCTCAAACATAGCGGGAAGTATATAAAAATTATTGTCATTTCTATAAACTGGTTGCGAAAAATGAATACCTATTCAACTAAATACTTTCCTCTCGGTACAATGGAGATCAAAATAACAACAAACCTAAAGGCCAAATTAGAAGCTTCAAGCTATGAGTAATGTTTAGCTCTTTGTATGAAAAAAAACAAAAAAAAAACGGTTAGACAATTAATTAAAGATGTAAAAAGAAATAACAAATGTCGATCAAATTAATACTTTAAGGTTGTGCTGAACTTTGATCTATGAACCCCAAGTTATCAAAACCTAGAAGACAAAAATTGTCAAAATAGCAAAACAAAATTTAAGAAGAAAAGAGTTCAATATAAATCAAACAGAACTTATAAACAAAAAGAGAAGATTAAATCACAAGAGTAAATTGACCAAATAAAAACAAATGGAGGAAAAATAAGGGAAAAAAAAATCAAAATTACGTAACACGGGATGATGAACAGAAAGCCAAATGGGTCGTTATTTATCCAATCTTCAATTGTGAGCGCGAATAACCTGAAAATTAACAAAAGTAGATTTCAATTAAAAATATTACTCATGATTAAATTTGTTGAGAAATGAAATTTATGTTCTTATATGAGATAAGTATTGAAAGTTAACATTTATATCGGAAAATGTAAAAGGGCACGTAACTCCTAGAGTGATTATGTATGAAATTAATTAAGAAAAATTAATTGAGGTAATTAATTATGGTTGATGAAGACAGTGACCGTTTCAAATTGGAAATGGATAAGAGCATTTGAAGAGCTTGAATATTCAGTGATTATATCAACTTGTTACAAGAGATCATTTTGTTGTGCACTTGTGCTTGTTTTTCCCATTGACACGTGGCATATGATAGATGCTCAAGCTAGCCTTTTAATAGTATTGTATAGATTCAATGATATTTCAGACCTTTTACCATTTATGACTTATGAGACACTTTTCTTAGAACAATGTGTCACGGCCTGCAGGTATATTGTATTAGATAGGAGGGAGGTATAAAATTTTCACATTGTAGTATTTTACCATATTATTTAGGATTCAACTCGAAAGGGAGTAAAAATCAATTAGACCTACTAATGGTCGATTAAGTTCCAGATCCAGATCCAGTTATTTGGTAATAACTTAAGAAAAGTTGTAGTTTTGTAGAATATGAGTTTGAATAAAAAAAGTACAATATGTATTATTTTGTAAAATTTGACTATAATAGGTGGTATTTTGCAATTGAGTCTAATTTTAGAGCATGTTTGACCTAACTCTCTAGAAGCAATTTCTATTTTTGAGAATGAGCTTTTTTGTAAGCTACTTCTTGGAAAAATAGTATGTGTTTGGCTACTATTTTACACAACTATTTCTCAAAATGAGTTTTTTCTACCTAAGAAAATGCAAAATAAAAATATTATGATTAAATTTGATAGGCTATCGCACACCTAATCAAAGATAAATACCCTAGAAACAAATGAATGTAGTAATAGGGGTCGAACACAAGGAGACGGGAGTTGCTAGCAAGTTGTTATAGAGTGAATTCTATCAAGGTCGATCACAAATGATTTCTGGTTTGGTGATTAAAACAACAACAATAATAAAGGAAGAGTCTAGGGAGGTCGGGTCACACATGCAAATTATGTAAATGCTCAAGTTAATGCTCAAGTCAAACTAGTACATTGATAATAACGATAATTGTTTAGGCTAAAGACACCCACCTCTCGATATTAGTGTCAACCATAGATCGGGTCCTAACAAACTCTCGCTTTGGCTAGGTCGATCTACTAACACACGCTTAGTCTAATTCAATTCCGTGCCTCTCGACTAATAGAAATAATTAACAAATATAATCAAGGATTGTGATCAATAATCAAAGACTAATAATACAATGCAAGCATGTGATAAAAACAACTATTTGATACAATAACATCTTATTTCAACAATTGAAAATATTGTTTATGCATGGCTTTCCTAATTCCCTAGACAAACTAACTACTCTTGCATAATGATAACTAATCTAATGACAAATGATAAAGTAAACATGATAACTAACTAATAATGGAAATGACAAAGGAAATAATATAACAATACAAGAAATAAAATTACCTCAACAAAGGAAATAAAGCTTGGAATTGAAGAAAACAATGGAACAAAATAACTTGCAAATGAACTTGTAATATAAATTGAAATACTTAAAGAAATTATTTGTAACAACTAATGGAAACTAAACTATTCTAAACCTAATCTAATGACTAATGACATTGTGTAAAAGAGTGTTTTTGGAGTGTAGAATGATGTACAAGATATGAAAAAGAATGCCTCTAAGTGTTGAGGTCCCTCTCTTTTATATAGTGAGAGAGACTTGAAACGTATGTATTGACAGAGACCAAACCCCGATCGGGGAATGGAAACCCCGATCGGGGTTTCAGTAATCCAAGAACAATTGCTTAATTGCTCACTTACATGCTTGAGAATCCTATGTTATGCCTTTAAGCTCCTTAATTCTCCGGTTAATTGCATTGTTTGGCATCACATGAGCATCCAAAGAGCATCCCTATGTTGAGTTGTGGACTCCTTAAGTTGGGCTTCATTTTGGTCTAACATTTGTACACCAAACCATTTTACAAATCTTCATGCTTGGGCTTGTCATTTCTCATAGTATCCTTCCATTGTCCATCTTGCTTCCATTTAAGCTTAGTGAACTTTGATGTTTGCTAATGTGGTAGGAAAAAGCCTCTAAATGCTTAGATTCCTACACAATGTAACAAACACAAGCAATACACCTATAACACGTAATTAGCTCACAGATATACTAAACAAAGTATAATAATCAAATAAACCGAGTTAAACTAGGGAGTTAAACTATATATAAAATGGACTCATCAAAAGTATATCAAGAAGGGTCTCTATTTGTAGGGAATGGAAAAATATAAACGAAAATGTATTTATTTTATTCTATTGAAATATTTATAACATACAAATTTATCATTTTGTATATTAGATATTATAAAAGAAGAAGTAAAAGTAGCAGCACCAAATTGATGCACCTACTTTTGAGCACCAAAACTAGATTTTGAGCTTATTAAAAGTAGTTTTTAAGCTGTAAAAAACGATTGTTTGGTCATGTTTAAGCTTTTAGTGACTAAAAGTACTTAAAAAAACTAGGTCAAACACATACTTAATCGAAACTACTTTAACCTTGTGTAGTGACTAGTGAACTCTCTTTTTCTTAACCCTCGACATAAATTAAAACTTCTCATGAAAAAATACTCAAGTCATACATATATCTAACATCTTAACTATAAAGGTTGTCAAACGATCCAAAGGCCTTATTAAAAGGCTAAATTGTCAAAATTTATCATCAGAATAATATAAAATCTTGAGCCGTGTAATTTTGTGGATTAACACATACTGACAATCTCGTGTCTTTCTCCCTTGTGGCATATTCTTGGGTATTGATCCGGATTCTCATGTTGTCGCAAACCACTTCAACTAAGGGAGGCTCGACCTCTTATGCTCGACCGTCAAGGGATAAATTGGACCGTAATTTGAAAGTTATTTAGGGTAACCGAGAGTTGAGTAGTTGTGTTAGGGGATTGAAATCGATACCTCCCATGAAATTAGGTATTTGGATACTGGGTTTCGACTTTTGAGTCAGAGTCGTAAACCCTACATCATTCGTACATGTTTTATTACTTATTATAAAAAAATCCGTTTTTATTTCTTTTAGAAAATCGAGAGGATCTAAATCCTTGAAAAGATCCAAGCCCAATAACAATGGACTAAAATCAACCACTCCAAAATCCATTCAAAACTAAAAAAAACACAAACAACTCCACAAAACTTCATTTCCACACCAGCTTCATCAAATCAAATAACAACATAAAAAAACCCAGAAAATAAACCAAAAACAAACAACAAACAAAAATGGGGAAAGATCTAAGCGAAGATCAAATCTCATCAATGAAAGAAGCATTCACATTATTCGACACAGACAACGATGGCAAGATCGCACCATCTGAACTCGGTATCTTAATGCGATCTTTAGGCGGTAACCCGACCCAAGCCCAACTCAAACAGATCATCCAACAAGAAAACCTAACCGGTCCATTTGATTTCAACCGGTTCATCGATCTCATGTCTACCCACCTCAAACCGGAACCATTCGACCGGCAATTAAGGGATGCATTTAAGGTGCTTGATAAGGAAGGAACCGGGTTCGTTGCGGTTGCGGATCTTAGGCATATATTGACTAATATTGGGGAGAAACTTGAACCGGATGAATTTGATGAGTGGATCCGAGAAGTTGATGTTGGATCTGATGGAAGGATTAAGTATGAGGATTTTATTGCTCGTATGGTTGCTAAGTGATTTCCTCGTTTTTTTAAGGTACATTTTTTTGTCTTGAGTTATTCGGAAATAGCCTCTTTTTGTCGTTGATACAAGGGTAAGACTGCGTACATCCGACCCCCTTTCCTTGTAATTTGTGGAACCCTTGAGGGACTGGGGTAGTTCAGTTTCCATGATTTATTCGTACATGTTAAATTTGATTTATTGAATTGGGTATTTGGAATTATTTTGTGGGTATGTTTTAAATTTGATTTATTGAATTGGGTATTTGGATTTTTTTTGTGGGTGTTTGGAATTGATTTGTGGGTATGTTTTAGTTTTTAGTTTATCGAATTGTGTATTTGGGACCTTTGTTTCAAGAGGCGCAAAGGGCAAGGCTAGTGTGTGTGCCTTTTGGACGCAAGGCGCTCTATTTTTTGTAACAAATGTGTATTTTACAAGTAAATTGGGCGACAATACCTTTTTTAGGATTACTCAGGTTGCTAAGCACATAGAGGAGTAAAAGTTGGGAAGAATTGGAAAAAGATAGGTAGATAAGGCATAATTCAAGAAAAAGATATGGAAACTGCGTACAAATGAGGTTTGTTAAGCGAGCCTTGTCAAACGGGCGCACCTAGAATGCACCGGGGCATTCTAGCTAGTGCCTCATTCAAAGCACACTCTAGGCGCGGGTTTTAAACTTTTTTTGGGACTATATTGTGGGTGTTTGTATTTGATGTATTAAAGGTGGGATTTTTTCGGTGCTTGAATTGATAGAAGTTACATTATGATTGGATTTTGATATCAATGTAGGTTCGTGCATTGCTGTTATATAGGTGGCTTCATTTCTCTGAGGATCTGGTAAAATGAGGAAGGGAAATATATTGGGGAATTTGGTAACACTAATTTTCGCATGAGACAATTTTGCAATAATGTTAATAAAATGTATTTCTCATGATAAGTAGGGAATTGTGTTGTAATGTTCGAAAAGCGGAACATTGAGATTGTGAATTTTTCTATGAAACTTGTTTTATTATCCACTGCAGAAGCGATTGCCAAGTTTTGGCTTAGGGCGACATGATTGGTGTGGTTAATTTGGTTGTTCGAGGGTGGATGGGCATTTGTTATGTACATGGGCATGTGTTGTGGCAATGTGTGTGAGAGACTGAGAGTCCTGGTTCTATTTTCTTCTTGACACCAGCTGAACGCCTTGTTTATTTTGGAATTCTGTACTTCTATAGTTAATGGCTGACTGTTGTAGAGTGGAGTTTGAAACTTTGGGAATTTAGTTATGTGACAATGTGCTGCAAGATATGAGATTTGAGGGAAGAATTGTATATGTAATGTTTTTTTTTTGGTTTTTTGATGGAGGTATCCCCTGTGCCAAGAAATCTAGATTTAGATCTGCTACAACATGGTCAGGGAGAGGTAAAATTAACTTATCTTGTATTTTAGGGAGAGGACGTAATGTTAAAACGAGTGGGAAGAGGGAAATAAGTCATAAGTGGAAATTGGAAATAATATGGTAGCCTGTTGTGGGCAGGAGAGACTGGAAGAGTCTCTCATTGGGTCCCTTGGAATTCAAAAAGTGCACTGTGTTCACATTTGAGCTAACTTTTCCATTGGACCACCTCGAAATATGATCACATGGCTGAACATGTGAAGTGATTTCCAACACAAGCTCTCTCTCAGTATCCCGCATTTGATTTATCACTATAGATTCCTGTACTCACTGTTATGTAGGTGACTTCACTTCTCTAAAGAAAGGTTTGGTGCAAGGGAGGGGTAGGGACTAGCAAGGACTTGAGAAGGTGGAAAAGTATGGGAGGTTTAACTTTTTGTAGTGGGAAAATTTGTCTTGTTGTAATCAATGCAAGTGCAAGGAACGAGGATAAGGTGTCCTTATAGAAGAAAGGGAAGTCACAAATTTGTCTTTAGAAAATTATTCATTTAAAACAGCTGCGGCTTATTTCTTAGAAAATTATTGTGTTGTAATGTTAGAAAACCTGAACATTGAGATTGTTTATTTGTCTATGGACTGTGTTTATTATTTAGGGTAGAACTGATGGCTAAGTTTTGCTTTCCAATGACATATGTGAGGTGATAAATTTGGTTTTGTTTGAGGGTAGGGGACTATGGGGAGGGTAGAAGCCTGTAAATAATGATCTGTTCGGGCTGTTTTATTATGGATTTGAGTTTTTGTATCAATGTGTGTGAGAGTCATGGTTATATTTTCTTTTAAATGCCAAGTGAACACATTTTTGTTTTTGGAAAACTGTAGTTTTATGGTTACCGCTACTGCCTACTGGCTGAATGTTGTGAGTACAGTTTCTCTGGAACCTGTGTTGTACGACAATGTGCAACAAGTTGAGGTTTGAGGTTATTATTTGTTTTAGAAATGTGTTTTCATCTGTTTTTGATGGAGTTCAAAAATTCCCTTATGCCAAAAACTCTAGGAGTAGATTTCTGCTAGAATATGGGAGAGAAGTAAAATATTGAAATTTTGCCTTGAGTATTTGGACAACGCGATGTTAATGAGTAAGAGAGGGAGAGAGGCCATATGTGGAAATTGTAAATATATTGTAGATTTGTAACATCATGAGGGTGGGGGAGACTTGAAGAGTCTCTCACATGGCCCCGTGGTAGTTGAAAACTGCACTTGAGCTAACTTTTCCATTGGATCACCTGGAAATATAATCACATGGTTCAACACCTGAAAGTGATTCCAACACAAACGCTCTCCCATGCAATTGACTTAGGACTATAGCTCTTGTGCTCACTGTTACATAGGTAACTTCCGTTCTTGAAGAAAGGTTTTGTAGGGACAAAATCACAAAATTGAGGGAAGTTTAATCTTTTTTTCCTGATCAAAATTGAGGGAAGTTTTTGATATAGGAGGGACATGGTTATATGTTCAAAGGGCAAGTTTTCTCTGAAAAGTAAAATTTGTGAGTTTATTTTACATCAGTTTTATTTATCAACTATGGCTTCCTGTACATGAAGTTTAACTATTTGTATAGGAAAAACTTGACTTGACGAAACAAGTAGAAGTACAAGGAATGAGGATATGCATCTTTATAGAAGAGAAGGAAAGTTCTATTTTGTTTTTAGAGAATTATTTGCTTCAATAAAGTCTGCGGCTTTATTTCTTAGGTTGTCAGAGTTGCAAGTGCCGATGTTGCATTAAACTAAAAAGAGAAAAAATTTAGGGTATGAACTCGGTATCTTAATGCGATCTTTAGGCGGTAACCCGACCCAAGCCCAACTCAAACAGATCATCCAACAAGAAAACCTAACCGGTCTATTTGATTTCAACCGGTTCATCGATCTCATGTCTACCCACCTCAAACCGGAACCCTGCGATCGGCAATTAAGCGATGCATTTAAGGTGCTTGATAAGGAAGGAACCGGGTTCGTAGCGTTCGCGGATCTTAGGCATATATTGACTAATATGGGGGAAAAACTTGAACCTGATGAATTTGATGAGTGCATCCGAGAAGTTGATGTTGGATCTGATGGAAGGATTAAGTATGAGGATTTTATTGCTCGTATGGTTGCTAAGTGATTTCCTCGTTTTTTTAAGGTACATTTTTTGTCTTGAGTTATTCGGAAAGAGCCTCTTTTTGTCGTTGACACGAGGGTAAGACTGCGTACATCCAACCCCCTTCCTCCGTAATTTATATTTGGTCTATTGAATTGGGTATTTTATATTTGGTTTATTGAATTGGGTATTTTTTTCGGATTTGTGAATTTGGTATATGTGGGTATGTTTTAAATTTGATCCATTGAATTGGGTAATTGGAATAACTTTGTGGGTGTTTGGAATTGATTTGTGGGTATGTTCTAGTTTTTAGTTTATCGAATTGTGTATTTCGGACCTTTGTTTCAAGAGGCGCAAGGCGCACTAAGACGATAAGGTGCAAAGAGCAAGGTGGATGTGTGTGCTTTTTGGACGCGAGGCACCCTATTTTTTGTAACAAATTCATATTTTTCAAATAAATTGGGCAACAATACCTTTTTTAGGATTACTCAGGTTCGCAAGTACGTAGAGGAGTAAAAGTTGGAAATAATTGGGTAAAGATAACTAGATAAGGCATAATTCAAGAAAAAGATATGGAAAGTATGTACTAATGAGGCTTGTTAAGTGAGCCTGGTCAAAGGGGCACACCTAGAATGCACCAAGGCGTTCTAGCTAGTGCCACATCCAAAACACACTCCAGGCGCGGTTTTATAAACTATTTTTGTGACTATATCGTGGGTGTTTGTATTTGATGTATAAAAGGTGGGATTTTTTCGGTCCTTGAATTGATAGAAGCTGCATTATGATTGGATGTTGATATCAATGTGGGTTCGCGCATTGCTGTTACATAGGTGGCTTCATATCTCTGTGGATCTGGTAAAATGAGGAAGGGAGATATTGGGGAATTTGGTAACACTAATTTTCACATGTGACAATTTTTCAATAATGTTAATGAAAAATATATCTCATGATAAGTAGGGAATTGTGTTGTAATGGTCAAGAAACGGAACATTGAGATTCTGAATTTTTCTTTAAAACTTGTTTTATCATCCACAGTAGAAGCGATTGCTAAGTTTCGGTTAGGGCGGCATGTTTGGCATTGTTAATTTGGTTGTTCGAGGGTGGAAGGCAGTTAGTTGTGTACATGGGTATTTGTTGTGTCAAAGTGCATGGTTATATTTTCTTTTTGACACCAACTGAACGCCTTTTTGCTTTTGGAATGCTGTACTTTATAGTTAATGGCTGACTGTTGCAGAGTGCAATTAGAAACTTTTGGATTTAGTTATGTGACTATGTGCAGCAAGATATGAGCTTTGAGGGAAGACTTGTTTATGTAATGTGTTTTTTTTTTGGTTTTTTGATGGAGACATCTCCTGTGCCGAGAAATCTAGATGTAGATCTGCTACAACATAGTCAGGGAGAGGTAAAATTAGCGAACTTATCTTGTATTTTAGGGAGAGGTTTTAATGTTAAAGGAGTGAGAAGAGGGAAAGAGGCAATGTGTGGAAAATGGAAATAATATAGTAGATTGTTGTGGGTGGGAGAGACTAGAAGAGTCTCTCATTGGGTCCCTGGGAATGCAAAAACTGAACTGTGTTCACACTTTGGCTAGCTTTTCCATTGGACCACCTGGAATTAGAATCACATAGCTGAACATGTGAAGTAATCTCTAACACAAGCACCCTTGGAGTATCGCGCAATGACTTATCACTATGGATTCCTGTACTCACTGTTATATAGGTGACTTCACTTCTCTAAAGAAAGGTTTGGTGCAAGGGAGGAGTAGGGACTAGCGAGGACTCGAGGAGGCAGAAAAGTATGGGAGGTTTAACTTTTTGTAGTGGGTGAATTTGTCTTGTTGTAATCAATGGAAGTACAAGGAATGACAATAAGGTGTCCTTATAGAAGAAAAGGGAAGTTACAATTTTGTGTGTAGAAAATTATTCTTTTAAAACAGCTACGGCTTATTTCTTAGAAAATTATTGTGTTGTAATGTCAGAAAACCTGAACATTGAGATTGTTTAGTTGTCTATGCATTGTGTTTTATTATCCATGTTAGAAATGATGGCTAAGTTTTGGTTTCAAATGACATGTTTGAGGTGATGAATTTGGTTTTGTTCGAGGGTAGGGGACTATGGGTACGGTAGAAGCCTATAAATAATGATCTGTTGGGGATGTTTTATTATGGATTTGAGTTTTTGTTGTATAAATGTGTGTGAGAGTCATGGATATATTTTCTTTTAAATGCCAAGTGAACACATTTTTGTTTTGGAAAACTGTAGTTTTATGGTTACCGCTACTGCCTGCCTACTGGCTGAATGTTGTGAGTAGAGTTTCTCTGGAACCTGTGCTGCGCGTCAATGTGCAACAAGTTGAGTTTTGAGGTTATTATTTGTTTTAGAAATGTGGTTTCATCTGTTTATGGTGGAGTTAAAAAATTCCCCTACGCCCAAAATTTTAGGAGTAGATTTCTGCTAGAATATGGGGGAGGTAAAATATTGAAAACTTGCCTTCAGTTTTTGGATGACGTGATGTAAATGAGTGAGAGAGGGAGAGATGCCATATGTGGAAATTGGAAATATATTGTAACCTTGTGACTCGTGAGGGCGGGGGAGACTTGAAGAATCTCTCACTTGGTCCCCTGGTAGTTGAAACTGCACTTGAGCCAACTTTTCCATTGGATCACCTGGAAATATAATCACATGTTTCAACACCTGAAAGTGATTCTCAACAGAAAGGCTCACACGCAATTGACTTAGCACTATAGCTCTTGTACTCACTGTTACATAGGTAACTTCAGTTCTTGAAGAAATGTTTGGTAGTGGCAAAATTGAGGGAAGTTTAACTTTTTTTCCCGTCCAAAATTGAGGGAAATTTTACTTATCAACTATGGCTTCCTGTACATGAAGTTTAACTATTTGGATAGGAAAAACTTGACTTGACGAAACCAGTAGTAAGTACAAGGAATGTGGATATGCATCCTTATAGAAGAGAAGGAAAGTTCTACTTTGTTTTTAGAGAATTATTTGTTTCAATAAAGTCTGAGGCTTATTTCTTAGGTTGTCAGAGTCGTAACTTGTAAGTGCGTGTGTTGCATTAAACTAAATTGAGAAAAAATTTAGGGTCTTGGAACATAGTTGCCTACAGTTTTGATTTTAATGTTCTTCCTTCGTTGCAAATTGTTGTTCTAACCTTGAGGTGTCTTCTGACGTGACTTCCCATGTTGTGTAGAGTAGACATGGCAAACGGGTAACTACAGGTTTTGGGTAACTTCTGTTAATATGAAAAGGCCATTCGTATAAGTCATTTTGAACTCGGGATTGTTTCATGGTCATAGTTATTAAAGTTTTTTTTTGAGTCAGTCATTTTGAATCTTTCTCATATCATTTGGAAAGGTTTGGTTTTAAGACGGTTTGTTTTAGTTTGAGTGAATTTGGGTTGTATTTTTTGTTTTCAGTTGGTTTTGCCTATTATAGGCCGACTTTCCAGGGTGTGTTTTCATTTTTCAATGGTTCAATCTGAGTTGGCCATTGTAAGGTTCATTTGTGTGAATTATTATGTGCCTCTATTGACAAATCGGTTGAATACCAAATTATTACGAATATTTTTCTTATAAGATACAGAGTATAACACATGCTGACAGAGAATATCTTGATCATGCAGGTAACTCTTGAACCTAAGGTTTTTTATTGCAAGAAGTTCAAGCAATAGATATTCTTGCCTGGTGTGGTTTCTTCAACTCGGTTTTAGTGACGAAAGTTGTAGTTGTGCCTCTTCTAAACACTTAATATGTCAAATTTATTTGTTTTCTTTTGAAACCTTGTGTTAATTTGAGATTGGGTGTGTATGTGTTTGTCTCAATTCGACATTGTTCATCTTCCTAATGACCTATTAACTCGTGTAGTTCAAAGATATTGTATGCCTGTAATCTTGCTTCTTTACCGCCCTGCTCCCTCGTAACTTTCGAATGTATTCCTTATATGACTTGGGAATTGGTGGTCTTTTCCATCTGTTCAGCTCTGAATTCACGTTGATTAGTTTCTTAGATCATCAACCTCAAAAATGGATTTTTTTTTTCGAAATATAAAGCCTGCATACAAAATGTAGTGCTGTAGTGGTTTCACAGCTTTCACTAATCTCTCTTCCAATACCTATTTGGCCTTTTCCAACTGACTGAATCGAGGTTGAATATAAAAGGTAAACTAATGACTTGGCCGGAAAGAGATTCTTTGAGTAATTGATATACCCATTGTTGGGAAAAACTGATCTCTTACAAATTTAGAGAGATTGTTTTTGGTATAGAGGGAATTACATGTGTGATTTTAATGAAGACGGAATTTAAACGTGGAACACAACCTTTAACGACTTTGTCAATTAAGCTAGTAGACATCTAGGTAGCACGGACACTCCTCCTAACTAGCCGTCCCGTGTCGGACACCGTGTCAGACACACGGACACCTATAAATAAGGAACGAGAGGTTGAAAGACTAAAAGAGATTAATTAGAAGATGAGTTGGGTGGGAAATGAGAATAAATTTTAGTCACAATCAAAATTTACCTTCAATTATTTACATTTAATATCAAATACCAATATAAAAATAAAATCGTACGTTATTTATAACTATAAAATATATATTTTATTAAATTTAAATGCCGTGTCCCGTGTTCTAAATTTCACGAGATGCCGTATCACGTGTCCGTGTCGTGTCCGTGTCCGTGTCCGTTTTCGTGCTACCTAGGCCGACATCTGTCAAAATTCAGAGATATTGCCTGTGAAAACTAAGCGCCATTTGAAAGAAGTTTTTTTTCCCAAACAAGTGAGTCAGAAACGTATTGTTAACGACATCTTTATTTTTATCACTAAGCTTGGTTTGGGTATGAAAATGATCATCAATCAATACTACCAAAAAGTCCAAAGAAAAATGTTATATGATGTACAACTACTCTTATCATATACTCCGTATCATGCACTTTCTTTAATTTAATGGAAAATTCACGCGGTATCCATGAACTTTGACATTCACTCGAAATACCCAATTTTTTAACTTGGAAAATGTCAATTTTATTTTCAAATCGTTCTACTTTCCAAGAGCTACGATTTGAAAAAAACAATAATTAGTCGTATTTGGGTTCCGTGGCTAGGTCTTTTTGTATGTCAGTTTTTTCACCAAACATACTTTGAGTGGCCAAACCTTGGTGACGATCCAAACTTGTCAAAAAAAAGTTCAAATCGCAGTTCTTGGAAAGATGAACGATTTAAAAAAAATAATCGCCATTCTCCGAGTTTGGTCGTTTCAAGTTTTTCGGATAAAAAATTGACTGTTTCGGGCAAATTGTCAAAGTTTAGGGGTACCGCATGAATTTTCCGTAAATTTAATGAATAATGCAATTTTATTATGCTATAGTATCAAATAATTTGATTCAATATGTAAATATTAACGTTGTAAAACTATACGTCCATAACTAATTGTATATACAATTTTACAAAGCAAATAGTAATAAAATTGAGCCGTAAACGCTTCTCAAATTCGATTTATGCAAGCTGGGCGTGGAGAAAGATTTGCAATATTAAGGAGAACATGAAATAAGGTTACCGAGGGAATTGGTGGATTACTACTGATAATAGTTATGCAGTAGCTTAGGGTTATAGAATGGCTAGGACATGAGGGAACTAAGGTCAATGGCATAAGTTTTTTTTTTTTTTTTTTTTTTTTGGCAACGGTAAAACAAAGTCTTATACATACGGCATTTGACTCATTTGGTCAAATGCACTTATTTTAATTAAAAATGTACACAATTGCAACATAGTAAGTACATCGGTAAGCAAAAGCGTGTTGATGGCGAACAGACTGCTGAACATAAGCTTGAACTTCACTTTTTCTACATGTATGACGGTTTCCGAGAGCCAACGAGTCTTCCAAGGAGCCAAGAATGAGCAAAGTGTACTTACGCCACAAGGACGTAGGAATGAATTGTGAAATGGAAATACCGTCCAGGATGGCCGGCCTCCAATGGAAAAAAATCTCCTACACCTTGACACACATTCTCTGCGGACAAGAACCTCAAAGCCAAGGAAAGTAAATGAGTAGAAAGGACGCGAAGGACAAGCCACAACGAACAACTCCCAAACCAACGCCATCTCAGAAGGCCAAACCAAGATGGGTACAACACAAACCAAATGTAAAATTACCACTACCATTTTGATTAGAAACACGACACTTCGAGCTACCAACCCAATGATTAGGGGACATGAGACCCTTAACCAGTAGAGCCAATTTATTACTATAAACAGAATAAGACAAGAGCACAGAACAAACGTCATTGAATAATGTGTTGAGACCACTACAACCATCCCCACCAACACCACCCTCCAGCCCAACTAATCGCAACCCAAACCGACTCAAGACTATGATAAGCACCAATCACCCAGAAATCCATGACCACAGGAAAAACGCCACGCCAATATGTACACCACCACCAGAAGACCACACACGCACGCACGTGGCCCACCAACCACCAATTTCAACGCCACCATCCAAGCACCAACCCCCCAAATTCAGAAATTTTACGGAACAACCCGTACGCCACCAACAAACACACAGACTCAAAGACAAAGGGCGACCCATAAAAAAGGACCGAGACCAAGATAACTCCACAAAGACCGATACTCTCGCATGCCATACATGAACTAACAGGTGGGGGAAGGGGGCGAGGGGGAAGGGAGCACTGTGTCACCTCCATGCATAACCATACAAGGGTAAGACAACATAAGACCACAAAACGTCACAGGACAGCCCCAACAAAAGGATGATACAAAACCGCTCGAAGAGGTGGGGGAAGGGGGCGAGGAGAAGGGGAACACCTCTCCGACATCACCCTGAGGCGCACTAGCTAGAAGACCCCATGATCAAGAGAATCTAGGTAGCGGACGAGCAGAGAAAAAAGAAAAAAGAAAAAGATTAAGGGAGGAAGACAGTGGCAAGGCGGCGGCGGCACATGAACAAAGAAATGAGCAAAACGACGGCGTCTCCCACGACAAAGATGAGATGATGACGGTTAAAAAAAAAGGAATCGGATCGCCGGAGATGGGCCAAAGAAAAGCCAATCTCCGGCGATGGGGTTGAAAAATTAGAGAGGAAGAAGGTGGGGGTGGGGCGGCGGCAGTGAGGCAAGAGGAGTAGGTTTTTTTTTTGTTTAGGGTTTTTTTGAGAGGATTTCTTCTCTCTAACTTAGAGAGAGAGAGAAAAGAGGCAAGGGGTTGGTGCTTCGTCAATGGCATAAGTATGTGTGGAATAATTGAAGCATTCCAAGACATAGTTTCATATGCTGGATTGCATTGCAGGAGAGGCTTCTCACTAGGGACAGATTAATCAGACTGAATATATGCTCAGACAGCTGGCGTGTTCTTTGTGGGATTGCAAATGAAGGCCATCAACATTTGTTTTTTCAGTGCAGGTTATAGTCAGTGTTGCTTGAGACTTTGAACACTATGTTAAGGAGTGATATTCCTAATACAGGCGTGGTAAATTGGTGGATGCACATGAGGATGAAGAGCCTGATGTAGAAGAAGGTGATAGGAGTAGATATACATGCTATGATATACCATATTTGGACAGCAAGAAACCATTGCATTAGACATGGATGTGTAGAGACATGTATTAAGCACGAACTAATTTGTAGAACTAGAGTGAAATATAATAGCTGTGAGTGGGACAAGATAAGGGGATAGTTATAATGACAATTCCCTTTAAAGGCTCTAAATAGTTGATGTAATTGAATGAAGTTTGACCATTAATATATTTACATTTGAAAACGCCCCTATTGACCTCTCTGACGAGAGATGGGAGATTACCAGGACCAGATTTATTGTGATGTCATCCCCGTCGCCGATGCACCGGCTAGCCGCAATTTAATCTTTTTCAATCAACGATTTCACAAAACAAAATAAAAAAATCGATTTACGTTATTCGTATGTTATAAATCCAACACAACCGCTTATTCAAAAAGTGAAATTTATGGTATTTAATTTTTTCAAAGGCATAACATTCCGTATAAATAATTTGAAATAATTTCTTTTTATCGGTTCGGCCGCATTTCAATCCTTTCATCGGTTTATTTCTGTATTTTAGTACAATAACTAGTTTTGGTACCCGTGAAATTCACGGAATTCTAAAATTTGGTGCCTTAATCAACTTAGTTTGTATTTTGTTGCCAGCTATATTGAGAAATAACTAATATGTCTTGAACTTAAAATGAATCTCTTAACGGGAAAGAATTTGCCTGAAAAATAAGGTCCTTGTAATGGTAATGATTGTGTGCTTGCATTGTGCATTTGAGATTTATATAATTCCAGAAGCATCTCAAACTCAAAAATAAAGACCATTGTCATTTTAACAAAACAACATTCTTTTTAGTAAAACTGTACAAGTGAACTTAATTATTTCCGGTCATTTGTTTATTATTTCTATTTTAGAGTGTCTTATTCATTTATTTAACATTATATATTAAAGATGTATTTTTTGGGTATTTTGATATCCCAATAGAGCTATTATTCACTTATCATCCAATGTTCCTACTTACAAAGGATCCCCTCCCCAAAAATAAAGGTAAACAAATGACCGGGACAACACAAAATAGGGTACTCCATCTTGACGTAAAAATGTATGTACTCCATCTCCATTCTCAGTCCAAACTTATCATAACGTACTATTTATGTCCCAACACCTATGCATTATGGATCCAAACAAATCAAATATATGACCAAACAAACTCCTAGCCCTTATATTGTAGTTATGTACTACCCTAATCCCATTTTAAGTCTTACTTGTATTTTGGAATGATTTAGAAGCCTTGATGGAAAAGGGAGAATACCAAAAATCCACTTTTCCTTGCTCAAAATAGAAATAATTAAACTTAAAAAATATGATAAAATTTCCTAAAACAATAAGAGAAAATTGCAATCAAATTGAAATGGAGTGAAAACAGGTTGATCAAATGAAGAGAATCAATCATACCCCCTCCTATACAATCTAAAATACCAATTTACTTTTTAGATCGAGTTCAAACTTTCAAAACTTTGACCGTTTATAAATTGGAATATATAGAACTTTGAAAGACGAAATCCTTGAAAATATCTTTCCTAAAATTATATTTTTAGTAAAATAATTTTATATATAAAGGAATAAAAACGCATTCAAAGCAAATGGGTACATTGGATTGGATATGAGGGAGTATTTCCTAACTGCTACAGTGCTACATAATAAGCTTATACAAAACCCAAAGACCAAGTTAGATACAACTCTATATTCCGTAATTATACGTTGAACAATGAAATATTGTTGTAAAAAGAGTTTTACCCGAAGAGGGTTTGTTTGAGAAACTAAATGAATATCGAACAAATGAAAAAGAGTCAAGGTATGAGAAAACAAACAGTGGTCACTCATATGCATAAATACTCTCTTATTTTAGGTCATTGATTATATTAATCGAGTATCTACTGTGAAGGTTATTGATTATGGAGAAAACATCAATAGGGAGACGATGAGAGCGGATTCTTGAGTTTCCAGTGTCGTTCAACTATATTTGACCATAGTAAATATGAATCGATAGTAACTGCAATACATGTTTTTTTTTTCCTTTTTTCCACGTGGCATCGTATTAGAGTCCATATCTATAACATAGAAACACCCATCAAGAAATACTCAATTTACCCTTTTTATATTATTACTAGTTTATTTTCCCGTGAAAATCACGGGATATTTTAATTTTTGATTAATAATTGTTTGCTCACGTAAATTTTATTTACTGTTTGAATAGTGGGTTGATATTCACTTTTTTCTTTAATATTTTTTTTTGTTATTGTAGTAACCTATTCTCACTTTACATTTGTAATCGAATGATATCATTTTTTGCTCGAAGTCAGAATGATATTTTTCTTTGTCCAACTTTATTAAAATAATAATATTATAAAAATAATAAGTAATGCTAGCCATATTTAAATACTTATATTTTTAAGTATGAAAATAATAATAATGATAATATTTAAGAATTAAAATATTGTTCACTCATTTTTCTTAACAGTTGTAATGTTTAATCATATAAATAACAATTGGAATACGATAAGTATAATAGATAAAACAACATTCATTCTCACATTAAAAATTAAAAATTATAAGATATTTTACTTATTTTTCTTTGTCCAACTTTATTAAAATAATAATATTATAAAAATAATAAGTAATGCTAGCCATATTTAAATACTTATATTTTTAAGTATGAAAATAATAATAATGATAATATTTAAGAATTAAAATATTGTTCACTCATTTTTCTTAACAGTTGTAATGTTTAATCAAATAAATAACAATTGGAATACGATAAGTATAATAGATAAAACAACATTCATTCTCACAGTAAAAATTCAAAATTATAAGATATTTTACTTTAAGTACAATGAAAGTATAGATTTACCCTTTAAACCAAATTCATACAAAAATAGAGAATATACAATATTTGTGTTAAAACTTACCTTAGTCAATATTTGTAATGTGTTGCTAATATCAATTCCAACAAATTCACTACACAAAATATAGAGAATATACAAAACATTCTAAAATATTATATCATATACTATTATAAATATGAGACTAAACACTAAGGTTCTAATTTGGTCAAGCTAGGATTTCATTCACCAAAGTTTGACCTCCCCTTCATAGATAATTATATTCAATCATCGACGATCTCAAGTGTCTTCATTAAAATTCGACAATAGCTCTATTTCTCTCTTATCTCTTCATTTCTTGCCTATTTGATCTCAACTCACGACAAAGCAAAGATATGAAACTTTTAATTTTGAAAAATCAAATGAAATAAATAGGTTTACTCTCTATAATTTTATTTCCTAGGAATGTGCTAGACTTCTTATCAAGTGATTTTGTTTTATACTTGAAACTTATTAAATTGATTTCATAACCGGTTTGACCTCCCCTTCATAGATAATTATATTCAATCATCGACGATCTCAAGTGTCTTCATTAAAATTCGACAATAGCTCTACTTCTCTCTTATCTCTTTATTTCTTGCCTATTTGATCTCAACTCACGACAAAGCAAAGATATGAAACTTTTAATTTTGAAAAATCAAATGAAATAAATAATAGGTTTACTCTCTATAATTTTATTTCCTAGGAATGTGCTAGACTTCTTATCAAGTGATTTTGTTTTATACTTGAAACTTATTAAATTGATTTCATAACCGTAGAATATGAAAAGTTTTTCATTGAAGTATGTTTATGAAAGGAACTAATGCTTGAAAATGAAAATTTACATAATATGAGTAATTAGTATATTGATTACTACTTTGCCTTTTCATCTTTTATTTTTTTATCTTTTTTTTTAAAAAAAAATGAAGAAGATTGATTTATCATGTAATTGTAGCACGCCATGTGTCATTCCATTAACTACTCAATCTAGCCTTTTTATATTATTGTATAGATATGTGAAAAATATTTTTCTACAAGTAGTGAAATAGTGTAGAATAAATAAAAGTGAATTTTTCGAAATAAAATCAACTTATTATTCTACTCCGCAATTCCGACCAACCGAAACATAAAAACATTTTCCTCCAAAAGAATATATTCCGCTTACAAAATATTGTTAAACCCTACAGAAACCCCCAATCTTTCTTCCCAATAAGTGAAATTAGGGTTTATCAAGCATTCAACAATGGCGACAACAGGTCTCCGATTCTTCACAGCAAGAACCAACGATAACATCGGAGCACCAATTCTCGACGACAACAATAGCGAAGTACTAATGCACTCTCAGGAAGGCGTCTCCATTGTTCTCGGTTCTCGACTCGCCGAAGCTTCCGGTACTCTCTACATCACTTCCAAGTAATTTCTCTTTTCTCTTATTTTATCTCTTTTCTGTGTGTTTCTTCTGTTTGATGTTGGAGAATGTGAGTGATTTGTTTGAATTGTGATTTTAGGCAAGTGATTTGGTTGAGCGATGTTGATGTGAGTAAAGGTTACGCTGTCGATTTCGTGTCGATAACGCTTCATGCTATTTCGAGAGACCCTGAAGGGTATCCTTCTCCTTGTATTTATACTCAGGTGTGTTAATTCTTACATCTTATTATGTTAATTAATTATTCTATTTTTGAAATTGGATGATTCCAGGCATTATTTAGGTGGGTGGATAAGTTGATACCATGTTGTAGACGTAATCGTGCTAAAAGTTATGATCTTGGAAATGCTAGTTTTTTTGGTGTTGTTTTAAGTGTTTTCAATGTAGTAGTTTTAGTTATATGCTCAATGATGGTGCTTTATTTGAGGTAGTACTAAATATCGCCGTAGTTATGCCAAACTTCACCATAAACGGAACAACTTTACTTGTCGTTTTGATCATAATAAACTTGATTACAAGGGATACATAGAAGGTAATGTCGATTAACGGGTCCATTTTGGAGGAAGATGCAAGTGAAATGTATTAGTTTCCTGTGTCGCAAAAAACTGAAAGAATAAAGTTCTGTGATGGAAATATGGAAATTTCTTGACATTGCTGGGTAGTAAAAATATAGAAACAGCCGGTATTCCTATGTTTTCTAAACATAATGACGTGGAAATATACTTTTGAACTGCACGGAAACTCTCTGCACCTCAGTGCAGAAAACACCGAAGGATCAAGGTTTTCTGTGTTAAAGTCTTGAAGGTTTTGGTTCGAATGGGAAACCAATGAAGGGCGATGATTAGGCGCGTTATAATATACAATGTCCTAGACTCCTAGTTAGGCGGAGACTAGTATTTTGTACAGTATCCTAGATAGGCGGAGACTATAACCAATGAAGGGTTATTCCCTTACGTGATTGGCCACATGAAGGGTGATAGTAGAGGAAGAAGAAATAAGATAGTTGCATTTGATAGTTCAGAAAGTATACATTTTTTTTTGTAAATTTTGAAACAAGAT